>KZ505635.1:3414004-3460305 GCA_002844005.1 Limosa lapponica baueri
AAAAAAAAAAAGTGTGGTTTACCACACATTGGCTACAAGAGAAGCTGTAGCCCTGGCTCATCTGAGGCAGGTTGGATCCCTTGCTGCCACCACCCATCCTGCCCTGTGACTGCTCCCAAGCCTAAAATTTGGTGTAAAGTCCTGAGTGTCTTCCAAGCTGACAAGTCCTCTTTGGAGTTGATTTCCTCATGGTTTGGTGCAAAATAATTAGCTGAAAAGTATTTATCACATCCTCCTGGAAAAATAGATCATATTCCAAAACACCTGCTTCCCTATTAGAAATCAGAGCTTCTGATCTGTGTAACATAACACCGACAAATCCAGGTCGCTGCTTTTATTGTGATTAGGGATGTGTGTGCTGCGTTGTTTCAGCCTCTGCTCGAGGCTCACTCCCTGTCTGTGGGCAAGTGGGTGGAGAGAGTTGGGTTTGGTGATGGACACCATGTGGCAGGGTCATGGAGAACTGCCCGGCAGAAAAGGACATGGGGGTGTTGGTCAACAGCTGGCTGAATATGAGCCAGCAGTGTGCCCAGGTGGCCAAGAAGGCCAACAGCATCCCAACCTGTGTCAGGAATAGTGCGGTGAGTAGGACTAGGGAAGGGACCATCCCCCTGTACGTGGCACTGGTGAGGCCCCACCTCAAGTACTGTGTCCAGCTTGGGCCCCTCACTACAAGGAAGACATTGAGGTGCTGGTGCGGGTCCAGAGTAGGGCAACGAAGCTGGTGAAGGGTCTGGAGAACAAGTCTTATGAGGAACAGCTGAGGGAGCTGGAGTTGTTTAGGCTGGAGAAAAGGAGGCTGAGGGAAAACCTTATTGCTCTCTACAACTTCCTGAAAAAAGGATATAGTGAGGTGGGTGTTGGTCTCTTCTCTCAAATAACAGGTGACAGGACAAGAGGAAATGGCTTTAAGTTGTGCCACGGGAGGTTTTGATTAGATATTAGGAAAAATTTTTACACTGAGAGGATTATCAAGCATTGGAACAGGTTGCTCAGGGAAGTGGTTGAGTCACCATCCCTGGAGGTATTTAAAAGACAAGTAGACATAGTGCTTAGAGATATGGTTTAGTGATGGTTTTTGTCAATGTTAGGTTGATGGTTGGAAGCAATGATCTGAAAGGTCCTTTCCAACCTAGGCAATTCTATGATTCTAACTTTTCCCAGTAAGAAGGGTCAAGTGATAGTGAGTGTGTCATTTTCTTTATTGTTTGGTTTTTTTCCTGTGCATATTCATACCCATTGGTTGTAACCCAGACACAACAATACCTTTTAATCAATTTTCATTAATTTTCTGTTTGTTAAGCTGTTTAGTTGTTGAGCAGTAAGCAATACAACTACACTAGGGTTTTCAGGCTGAGGAGCTCATTCTTTGCTAAGTTTCCATTTAAATATGCAATGCCACGTCTTGGTGGTACAAGTGTGTGTGCCATTAGGTTTGTAGTATGAGAGAATCAAACTGTTACTGAGTATGATCTAAACTTACAGAGTTCCTGGAGGTAGCACATGTTGAGTCATATCTCCACAGTGTACAAGAGCTAAGTTCAGTCTCCCAACAAACCACTCTGTTCCCAAGACATGGTCTCAAATGGCCAACTTGAGTCTCAAACACCAACAACATGACAGTGCCTCAAAGGCAGACAGCAACCAGCTTACTCATAATTCCACTTGCTCTGATCAGATATGGGTAGATGTGATTAGGGCTGTATGTGTCCCAAGTCTTCTTTACCTTTCAATCCTCTTCTTCCCCAGAGCATGTCCCAGTGGAATACAAGCCAGGTTGTGGCACAAATATAGACTAAAAAAATTCAGAAGTCAGTTGAGGTATCATTTATGTTAACTAGCAATAGTTAAAGTAACACCTATAATATATATAGCTCATACTCCACCCAGAATCAAAGAGTTGTTTCAAGCAAAATCCCTCAGTAAATTGATATTGAGTTTTACTATGACAGGTAATATATTATGTAGTTTAAGAAACCCATAGTGAAAGTCCATAGTTAAAGCCTGGGCAATTAGGGTTTAATAATGAGATAAATAGGCTATATTCTGTCTAGCTATGAGAGATTTACTGAAGAAAAAAGTAATCTAGATCTTCCTCCTTTTATTCTAATGGAAGCACTGTAAAGCAAGCTACTTAAGAATAATTGAGCTTGCTGCATATTAAGAGAAAAATCTTTGTGGCTAATGAACTAAGACACAATAAATAAAAGTATTTTTAGTATAAAAATTCTCACTACATGCATTTGGTTTTGACAGCCTGTTTTAACCATGCAATTTCATACTGTAAGCAAAGATACAAAGGCTATATATGGCCAACAGACAAATGTTTTCTCTTTCAGCTGTTAAATAAATAGGTCCCTCTTTATTTTGTGTCTCCTTTAAGATAATTAAAATGGTAGGAGGAATTTATCTGGCTCTAATGTTCATGGTTATATGCATTATTGCTAGTTAATAGCATTAAGTGTCTGAGCAGTAGAATTGCTCCTCCAATGCAAAGTAAACAGAACTCTAAAATCCCTAAATCAAGGAATTGAATACATCCAAGCAGAATGAAAATAACACATAGAAGCTGTGGTTCTTCTGTTGTGAAGATTTTTTTTCTGTAAATTCAGGTTTTTGAATACTGGGAATACAAATTTGTAAGACTATGTTCCAATGTAATGGTCTCAGTGGTTTACTTAGCACACTACATTAATAGGAAGAAAGCAGTATGAACTCTCTTCAGAGAGGTGGAACTGGTGAGAATGATCCCAGGTAGATTAGAGATAAGGAGCTACTAAAATCAGGTTCCTAGGGCTAAATCAAAAGTCAAAATGTGAGGCATCAGGTGAGATTTGTTGTCAGCAATCAAAACCAGAAGGAGCCACACCTATTAGCTGTAGGGAATGTTCATAGCAATAGACACTTTACAGTACAGAAAAACAAAAAGCCAAGGCTTTTAGGACAATTAGGTTTCTCCTTCCTTTGAGCTACTTCCACGAGAAGTTCTGCATTAGATGTTGGTATTGTCTACAAGAGAGTTCTCAGCAAAAGACCCCGGGAATTCCTGGTGCTTTTGCTATTAAATTTCAGGAATATTATCTCAAAGAAATTGATTGTAACTGCTGTGGGAGATTATGGATATCAAAGAACTAGTGATAAAAAATCACAATGCAACAAATATTAGAAAAAGTTTAATGTACTTGCTTTGTGAAGTTTCATTGACAGCATTGCTTTTAAAATTAATTGGGAGTTCTGGAATATGTTGCAGCTCATATGCACAGACAACAATTGCCTATTTGAAAACCCAGCTAAAATAACATAAATCCTTTCTTGCTCTTTAACCTCTTTCTCTAAAATGTTTTATTATCTCTACCTCAAGACACCCAGTTGGAATACTTTACCAAGTATTATCAGAACTGTGTACTTCAAGTGGCTCATCGGCTTCTCTCTTCAAAGTCATCAGTATAACTTTTAAGAGCCAGCCTGTGCATTTTAAGAGCCAGCTAATTCGAAAAGTATGAAAGGCTTTCACCAGATGCCAGATGTAATCATTAGAACAGCCAGCTCCTTCCAGACAATGTACCCTTAGCGGCAATGTAACCAAGATTCTTTCTCTTTAGAACATGTTGGGTTTTGATTTCTGGAGCAATATATTCTCCATCGGTACCACCTTTTATTTCCTGTTAATTATATATTTGTCTGTGCAAACCAGTTTCTCACAAAGGCTATACAGTTTGGATTGTACCTATCGTTAGGCAGGAACATTTCTTGTCTCTCATAAAGCGCTGTTTAAGCACACAAACAAATTTCTGTGGCTTTCCCTATGGACCAATGTCTATCACATAGCAACATCTGCTAAGGAATATGCTGCAAAGCTATCGTCATATTTTTGCTCTCTTCCTGGAGATAAATTTTTCCACTTCTGGGAAATGCATCTAATGTTGTCACAATCACTGTTACACTCACAATAAACATTTGAAAATGTCATATTACAAACAGACAACCTGTGGGTATTTTGTACAATACCCTGACTAATATAATAGAAATGGAGACAGTACTGAATATAAATTCTCTATTATTTGCAAGTGCATAATTTAGCAGAAACAACCATAGAACAGACTTTTTGAAAGTTATAGTCCTGCTAAATGTGATATTAGAAGCTCAAGGTATTAATAACTTGATGGAAAGAATTTAATACATAGAAAATGTCATTAACTTATAAAATATGGCAAACCAGATTAAAAGGAAAAAAAAAAAAAAAAGCAAAACCCAACAGTAGAATTAAATTAATTAGGCTCCTTGTCTTGTTTTTCTGCATGTTGAGCAACCCTCAGCACAGTTACATTAGTAAAAGCCACCCTTTCATCTTCTTTAAATCTAGCTAGTATTGCATTCCTTGAATGTTTGGTATAGGATTACTCCTGAGAACTCAGTCCCCCTCTCCTGTGCACCGGCTGTGTAATTCCTGTGTCTTCAGGGGACTTTTTTGTAGTATACACATATTTATGGGAGCAAAGAGAATTCTGATTTCAGAGTGCTTGCTATTAGAAGACAAATTGGTTTGTAATTGTTTTCGTACTTCAAACAAACACTTCTCTCCACATACTGAGAATTCACTGTAGACAGGAAAATAACCATTAGGTTGGGTTTGGCATTTACAATAGCCAGTTCCGAGTCTTGAAACTTTCAACCATCTACAGAATTACCAAAGTGGTTAAATGAGCTTGCATGCAAAATAGAAGAGCTAATTGTTTTACTGGAATACCTACTACCTGAATTAATGCATTAATGAATGTACATATGCATTCTTTTCCAGTACATCCACTTTCTTTGTGGATATTAAAGGAAGACAGAAGCCATGAGCTACAATATTCTCACATAAAACCATATTTTTCATTGTCATTTAACAACTTAACACCTCGTAAAGGGGGGGGCATAATGAAAAACAACTGTTAACACTCAAAGCACTCTATCCAAAACCTGGTCATTTATTTCCTAAATATATGTTGTATATTTAAGCATATGTCTTTAAGACAACATTGAGCTCAGTCTTATCTACCATAGCCCAATCACCTTTCAATAGATGTTTAAGAAACAATTAATAGTCCAAGAGCCAGATACCTAAAGACTGAAGTTCAGCCTGTGAATTCAGGACCCAGTTCTGCTTTGCTATGACATTTCCGATCACAAAGTCCATATAATGGCTGCTAATAAAATATTCTTGTCTGAGAGGACTGATTCAACCAAAGTAAATCAAAATTGAAAGAGTTCAGTGATTACTTACATCACAGGATTCTGGAAAAAACAAGACCTGTGAGGTCTCCTCAGTTTATAATTAGAGTTTACCTGGAAAACTCAAAATGTTAAAGAGAAGGAAAAAAAATTATATGACAGTCATTGACTTAATACCCTGTAGTCTGATTTCAATTTTATGAAAGATATTAGAACAAATTATGAAAGAAAGAAAAAATAATACCTGGAGAAAACTAAAACAATGTGCAGCAGAAGATAGATAGAATTAAGTTATGCCAAATTAATCTGTGAGATGATAACTGCTTTTTTAAAACAAAAGAGATGCAGTGAATCCCTTCTGTCTGAAGTAAACCAAGGAAAAGATTGCACATTGCTTTTTAAATCTGAAATGGACACTGTATTGTAAAAGTCATGCACTAGCTAAGGAACTAGCTTAAGAGGTGACTGCAAGTACTTCTGAAAGGAGAATTTTCTTGGTAGATTGAATGTTAAGAGGATAGAACACCTTAAATTTACAAGTCCCATTGAGTATGATGTCCTAAGTTTCTAAGATTTAGTTAAAGGGAGAAACTTTCAAATGAAAGGAGGTAAATCTAAAGCACTGTACTTTGCAGAAAAAGCTACAAAATCTTCCTTGAGAAAGTTTTTCAAACACAGCAAGACAGAGTTTTTACAATATGAACATCTTGTATATGCTACCTGCTAAATTTGAGAAACTAGCAATAAAAAGACAGCAAATCAGTCAACTAGATGTAATCCTAATATAATAATAGTATACCTTAAAAAAAAGACAAGCTGAATACTGAAGCAAATACTGATAGAAGTGTAACAAACCAATTTGCATTGGGAGATATAGGCAAAATCTGGTAGCATAGAAAAGCAAAATCAATTATAAAAAAATCCATTATTTTTTATAATTATCAATTCTAAACAAAAATGAGTAGAGAAATGCCTTTATATTAATTTCTGAAGGAACAAAGCACTCTCTTTCCTCGCCAGAATGACTGGAATGAGAAACATATTTTTCTACACTGTACACCATAGTTATAGACAAACTGAAAGGTAATGAATGCAAATTAAAAAAAAAAAGTCTAAAAACATGCCATTTTACCTTTTCCACCTCCACTAGTAGCAGCAACCCATTTCAGGGTTGCATAAAGCTTAATAATTTAGGACTATCTACAGCATAGGAACATTCTCTTCACGTGAATCTTTACTCAGCCATATTCCCTTTCCCACGCTTTGACAGATGAAGCAGGTTTGTGTGTTTCAGTATAGGTTTTGAACTATCAAAACTTAATTGATCTGAAAGTCAGCTCTTTTGGTCAATTACTTAATTTTTATCCCTGACCAGATTCAAGAGGCAGCTTAGTGCATAAGAGTAGGACCTTGTCTTCTTGCATACAAAAAAAATTAACCCATTTTGAAGATTAGACAGAGCTACACCACCTTCAGGAAGCCCCTGGAAGGAATTTTGCCTCTAGCTGTTATTTATTCAAGAATTACTATAAACTACCCTTGCTTGTATGGCACATTTCTCCCAGTGACAGCATCTCTCACTGTCCCATTTGAGAAAGTTATTGTGGTAACATATTTATGCAAGATAAAATGTGTAGTAAAAGTGTACAGAGTTGTGCTGAAAAAGTTCTAAAGGAAAATATAAAAAAATAAAACATATAAATGGTTCAATTTGGTCAGTCATTTCTTCATTATTTTCCCAGAGTTTCCTTGATTTTTTAAATAACATGTTTGTGTTAAACCTGTAATAATCAAGAGTTGGTCACTAAAATTCTAAAACCTCAGCGTGGGAGAGTATTAAGCACTGAAATACTTTAGCACACTGTTAACTTTATAACTGAGAAGAACCAAGATTTAAAAAATAGTGAAAAGGAAAAAACAAAGGAAAAGTATGCTTTTGAGATCTAAATATTTCCAGGGAACCACTCGAAATACAAATGGGAAGAGACTGTGTCAGTATGTAATATGTGTTTGCAGACAAGGTAAATAGAATAAAAACCAGATTAGATGATCATCCAGAAACTGACAGGGCTATTCACAATGAGAAGACTGCAATGTGATCCTTCAGCTGATTAAGGAATGCTTTGCATAGAACTTTATGAAGAAGCTATTATGTTTCATTGCACCATATGGCAGTAAGGCAGAGTACAACATATGGAAATCCAGTGAGGCAAAGAGAAACATTAAAGAAGGAATAGTAATTGTATGGTGGCATTGTGAATACTTGCATGTAAGGAATCATTTTCAGTCGCTTGCTGTCTGTGCCAACCAGTACACAGGCAGGTTAGCACTGCTCTTGCATTTGATGGATTTTTTTGAACATCTCAACCGCAGTTTCTTGTGGCCCTCAGCTCAGGCCATTCATTACCACTGCTATGAAGATGCTGATGGAAAGTTGTTTGATTGGGATATTTTATCTTCCTTTTCTCCTCTCCCATTTTTTCTCTCTGCTCTCTCCTGCTTCTTCTCCACTGGCAGCAGCTGCCTTTCCTGCACTAGTCTTTCACCCAGTCTCTACCCCCACACTCACATACACTCTCAAGATTTGACGCATTTCAATTAATGTCTTATACATGTGATAATGCCATGTTACACTTTAAAGAATTTCAGCTTTCTGAGTGAACTGGATAGATAATTTGCAGGTCTTCCTTGCTCAGTCATTGTTCAAATAAGTTTGTATTTTATTTTAAAATCACACTTGCAAATATTGGAGTCTTCACAATCAAAAATTGCAGCTTGAATACCTGTGAATATGAATTATTTTTTCATCAATTTTATTGATGAAAATGGCAACATTTTAATAGATAGTATTAAGAATGTTTACTAAGATATTGGATATTGGATATAATATGTATTTGGGTCAAGTTCTTGCACTATACTTATTGAAATGGGACTTTATACAGCTGCAAAACCCAGTTAGCAGACCCCTGTGTAAGTTAAAAGTTCTTCTTCTGTGTAGCAGCGTTCTCTGTTGAGGACAATGTAATGAATAAATATATTATTCCTATTACAATAGCATTGAAAAGCCGAAAAGTCCATCCACAGACAACAAAGCTGCAGTTTGTGCTGAAGGATTTAACCATGTTCACTCACATGAAGGACGAAATATGGGAAAATGACATAACATACAAGCAAAGTGTCAGTAGTGTCAATTGGAATATATTTTCTCAATTCTCATATTCCTTTAAATACAGTTTTAACAAGAAATCAAAGAAAAATAGGAAGAACTAGGAAGTAAGGAAAAATTATGTTGAAAAAGAACAATTTTGATAAACTGAACATTGAAATTTTTAGCATAAAGTAATCAGATTATATATATCCTTATAAATCAAGAAAACGTGCTGCTGGACATATTTTGGCACTGAAAATTATGCCTCTGATTCATTCAAACACGTAAACATTTGAGCAGCAGAAATCATTCCACAGTGTGTGATAAAATAGAGAAACCTGGGCAATAGAAAGAAGATAGGAAGGAGGGAAAGGATTGAGGGAGTAAGGCACATGAGGGAGGGAGGGAGGAGGAAAGAAGAAAGGATAGGAGGAACTGACAACAGGAGGGAGGGAGGGAAACAGATAACTAAGTATGGGTCATTGGTTCTGGTAAATACTCCTTTTAGGTTTGTCATCTTTAAAAGCAAAACATGTAGATGGGGCAAATCTTAACCAGACTTTTTAGTCATAAAACTGTCCATAGGTGGCAGAATCCATATTTTTCCCATGTAAAGCCTACAGAACCAGGATTCCAAAGCCTATTTCAACAGCCCAACCTATTCATTTTTACAGTTTGGAGATTAGCCAGCTCCTAAGCCTGAGCACTATATGCAGGGATTACCTCACCCATGTTGACAAGCAGCCAGCACTGTTGGTAAGAAGCCACTTCATGACTGCAAAATATTTTTAAGATGGGGAATGAGGGTAACTTTAAATCTGAAACAAGCAATTCTCTTTCTATACTGGCAGCACATAAATACCTTAATTTGAATTTTGGCCATGACATTTGCAGCTTGAAAGGAGAAATTAATTGTTGCCAGGTCCATACTAAAGAAATGAAGGGTGAAAATATCCAGGATTTATCAGTGATTTTTGTACACTTCTGGTTTTCCATATGCATTCACAAAGCTCTTTTTCAGGATCACGGCAAAAAACAGAAACACAGCAGCCATCAATGTGACTGCCACACATGTAGGCAGAGGAAAGCTCATTTTGAATAGAGGAAACAGTAAGACTGATAACAAAGGTTTTTCCATACCTCAAATTGTGAAATAAGAACTCAGGATCTGTGATGGCTTTTTACTGCCCTTTCTTCAGAATCCCTATCTTTCATTTATTTCAGTGTACAAATTAGGTCAAAAGTAGTCCAGTTCTGTCAACTCAGGCTACAATTACAATTCCCATGTCTATAAAAGGGTTTGAGCTTCCAACTGACAATAATAATTAAGAAAAAAAATTAGTTCATGGATTATTGGTAATTGGGGAACAGAAAGAAGAGAGACACCTACAGCCCAAGACAATGTTTATTTGCTCTCAAATCTCTGATGGGTTGCACTAGACTCTGGAGCTACCCTCCAAAGAGTGATTGCTCCTGGCTTTCTGAAGCTGGTGTGTCAGCTTCGCCTGGCTGGGTTCTGGCCAACCATCTGTCAACAGAGCTTGCCTTGTTTAGCCTAGCAAAACAAAAGCTGTGAGGGAATACAGTCACTCTCTATAAACACTTTGGGCATAAACAAAGGAGAGGAATAAGGACTATTTAATCTAAGGGACAATGTTGTCATAAAACCAAATAGAAACAAACTGGCCATGAATAAATTCTGGTTAGAACTTAGAAGGCCTGTAGCAGACGTATAGTCTGACGTATAGTTCCAGACGTATAGTTCCAGAACAGCTTTCCTACAACTGTAACAGGAGGTAAACAACTTCGTGATTTTCAAACTTGGAGTTTACTCTGTTTATTAAGAGAATTTTATGATATTGTATCCAAAACTACAGTAGGGTCTTCTTTCTACTCTATTGGTTACAAATGCAAGCTTTTTTTATAAGTGTAAGTTGTTAAAATAATGATGCCTACTCTGTACCAAAATATTCACCACTGATTATTACCTCCATTCACACTGTCAGAAAACACTTGGCTTTGCAAAGCCATGTGAATATTAGTTTCATAAGACTGATAACTGGCTGCACTTCTGAACATACAGCTTTGAACTTTGAATAATCTAATTGCTTCAGCACAAATTCTGGGTGAGCAGCTGAAGCAAATTAAAATAACTTTGGTGGCAAGTATGAATTGTATCATGGAATTACAGAGTCACAGAATCACATGGGGTTGGAAGGGACCTCTGGAGATCATCTAGTCCAACCCCCTGCCAGAGCAGGTCTACCTAGAGCAGGTTGCACAGGAACTTGTCCAGGCAGGTTTTGAATGTCTCCAGAGAAGGAGACTCCACCACCTCCCTGGGCAGCCTATTCCAGGGCTCTGCCACCCTCAAAGGAAAGAAGTTCCTCCTCACATTTAGATGGAACTTCTTATATTCAAGTTTGTGCCCAATTCCTCTTGTCCTATCCCTGGGCACAACTGAAAAAAGACTGGCCCCATCCTCCTGACACCCACCCTTTAAATATTTATCAGCATTGATTAGACCTCCCCTCAGCCTTCACTTCTCCAGACTAAAAAGACCCAAGTCCCTCAGCCTCTCCTCGTAACGGAGATGCTCCAGGCCCCTAATCTTCTTCATAACCCTCCACTGTACCCTCTCCAGCAGTTGCCTGTCTTTCTTGAACTGGGGAGCCCAGAACTGGACACAGTACTCCAGATGGGGCCTCACCAGGGCAGAGTCTCTTGACCTACTGGTCACACTCTTCTTGATGTACCCCAGGATGCCATTGGCCTTCTCGGCCACAAGGGCACATTGTTGGCTCATGGTCATCCTACTGTCCACAAGGACTCCTAGGTCTTTCTCCTCAGAGGTGCTCAATCAGGTAAGTGGCACTCCAGTTCTCCATGCAGAATTGGTGATGCTGCCACAAATAACTGAATGCCATCTTTAATACAGATCCTGTGGGACATTAGAGAAGCTTCTATGCCATATGACCAAGAAATATATGCAGCACAATCCAAAATAATGACTATGAGGGACTGGAGGGAAGATTCTGTTAACTTTCTAGGTAAATCCTAATTTAACTTGATCGAACTTGGTAAATCCATGCCTGGCTAAATCTGCAATTAAGGCAGAACTCCAACGCTCTCCACAGAAGTTGACTTCAGCAAGAATTCAGAATCAAAATGCATCTATTAGTTTTGTGCTCTAGCAATATCGTTGCAGTGGTAAAGGTTGCTGCTGCTTCAAGGATTCAACAGGGATTTGAGATTATTTCAGCGATAAAATTTTGTTTCATCATTATTAATATTGAATTATAGTATTTGTATTATCTGCACTATATCTGTATCCCTGTTACTTTCTGTAAAGTCTCCAGACTTTTCTCTTGCTGTTAAGTGCTTAGTGTTGATGAAGGGAACTCGGTACACAGGTAACTGCCCACAAAATCACTGGGAAAAAACAGAGGATAAGACGAACACATCAGCCTAAGAAATTATGTCACTAATTCAGCATCCATACCCTTTTTATTCAGAGATCTTTTGTTATAATACTTTCCTGAATTATCTAGGGTAAGCCTTATGTCCATACTTTACTTTCAATATGCATGGTTTGTTACATTTCTCTGACAAAAATTTAAAAATACCAGTTGGTTTATTGTTACTGGGAGTTCCAACCTATGAACCCCAAAGCTTAATTTCCTAATGCGTCCTATCTGGTTCTGCTTTCCTGTGTTTATTACAGAGTTGAATCACTGCTGATGAATCATATATAATAATTTATTTTAACAGGGCATGACTATGATAGACTAGCTATAGTGACACTGCCTTAATTTAAAGCTTGTGATGAAACCTTATTAGCCAATTATTTACAGACCATGACCAATCATTATATGTATCACATGCATATACATACATGTATATATAAATCCAAGTACATATGCAGACTATATTTCTATATATGTATAGCTAAAAACATAACACCCTTGACACTAAGAAATGCAGTCAAAAGCCAAAATGGTCAAGGAATAAAAAGTTATACCAAGTTATTCCACTTGATAAGCTGTGTAATTTAGTCCTACACATCTCACCTCCCTTCTGGGAGACCCTGAATGTAGAACTGTTTAGGTGAACAGAAATGGCTGTTTATAAAAGTCTTGTGATATACCTGCACTTATTCACTTATTTTATAGTATGCCACATACACTAGAGGTAAAAAAAAAAGGAAAACCACAATGTTTTTTTGGGGAAAATGTAAATAAAACTATTAGAGTTTTTGAACATACCTATTTTCATACTCCTCAATGAAAAAATCCAGTTTCCTTAAAATTTAGGCATCCAAGCTACATGCATTCAAGCAGAACAATCATATTCCCTGAAGTTACACAAAATGACTTTACACACACACACAAATGATGGTCACCATCTTGGGGGAAAACATGGACATTACTGGGTAGTTTGGAACCTCTATTTCCAGTTACCAGCCTCCTCCAGAAGATACTCTGGGTGTGCTTTCTTAACTTCAGAGAAAATGATAACAGATACAGACCTAAATCTCACCTGTTCTTGGAATTAGGCTAGAACAGGAGAGAAGAAAGTTTTACAATTAGTAATGGATGAGTATCTGAAGCAATTCCAAAATTTAGGGTGCTATGATACATCCAAAGAAGGTATATTTGTGTCTGGAAAGGGACTGAGGAAGTCAGATGTACATAATGAACTTATTTGTGAAAAGTTTCTGTGATCTTTCATATAGAAATCATCTTCATGTATGAGCTGCATACAAGAAATTCTTTCATATATTTTTTATATACCCAATATGAAGGTTTGGAAGAACAGAAGACTTGCAGCTTTCATGAGACTAAAAAAGGAAGTGTTCTTCATTTGTTTAAACACTGTTTTGTACCTATCCTTTGCAATCTCTTGTTCTGATCCTGAAAAGGCATTTTCATAGAAAAACCTTGCAGCTAACTAGATTTCTTCTCTTTACTTACTGTGACAGTCCTCCTGTAAAGTTGGTTTTCATGTACATGTAACACTCCTCTTGAAGGAGACAGCAGCCACCAGTTAGATATTGATGCAGACAGCCCTGAATGTAGAGAGAAAATGATGGCCAGCATTCCCTGGGCCAAACCTTACCTTTTAATCGAAATCAGTAATATGTCTTCAGAATTTAAGTTTAAGCCAATGTTTCTTGTTAATTATCAAATCAGATATACTTTAGAAAAGTCTTCATCTGCTGTACTAGTACTAATTACTTTTTCAGCTAGTAGGCAAAAGTTATATTGCTGACACCAGTAAGACTCCACTTACAACTGCTAGGATAAAAAAGATGAATTAGAGTTTGACCAAAAGACTTTCAGATATGAGTAACTCAATCCGGCATGACTGTTTCATCTTTGCTGTTGACCTTCATTAGAAAGTTATGAAAATGCTCTAATTAAGCACTGTGGACTTCATAGGAGCTAAAAGAGTTGAAAGCTCGTTTCACTGATGACTTCGTACTTGAACATAAGTGAACTTGAATTTACCTATAGGTTTCCCATTTGGAAATACAAGGGAAATCATTTTTGGTTGTGTTAATTAACATGCAGGTATTTGAACTTATTATTAAAATCTAAAATATCAGATAGAAAACAGGTGCTTAATGGAGCCAAAGGTGTTGTGTGGAGCCAGTTGAAAACATCTGACATTTCAAAGTGACTGATTAAAAGGTCAAAATAATCTTTAGAACTGTCATGTGAATCCCACTTTTTCCTATCTGTGGATCTCACAAAAATGCTCTCATTTTTCCATGGTGGTGAGAAGTTGCCGACAGTCCGAGCTTTGGAGACCGTGCTCATTGTTAATGAATATTAATTTTTTCACTTGCACAGTCATTATGGAATGAAAAAAGTGCAGATATTGCATAAAATGTAGTAAAAGGTCTTTACGTTTTGTCCAGAAATTCAGTATTACAAAACAATCCAGACTCAGCAGTGAGAACATGTGACTCTCACTAAAGATGTTTACCAACACGACTGTCAGGGAGTTGGGGGGCACCAGGGCTCCCCCACCTATCCGTGGTGCGGGACCCCATGTCATTTCCCCTGGGGCTGCCCCCACCCTGTCCCTGACCCAGGACCCCATGTCAGCCCCCCCAGGGCCACCAGCGCCTGCCTCACCAATGCCGAGCAGGGTGGGTTTCCAGCCCCCCACAGCCCTGCCCTGCCTGGCCTTGGGCACCACTGAGCCGGGCTCACCCACAGTCCCATGTCCCAGTCTGGCCTCAGCCCATCACCATGGCCTTGCCCAGCCATCCTGGGGCTGTGACTGCCCCTGGCCTGATGTCTTGGCTGGACCTTGGACCCACCCAATCACCATGATACTGTCTTATGATCTGGGCCCTTGGTTGGGCCTGGCCGTGACCTCTGGCTCTGCTCCACTCCCTCACCCAGTGGTGGGGCTGAGCCCTGGCTTCGAGCCCCTGCCTGGACAGCGCAGGGACCCCTGGGCTCCCTGCTCTCCATCCCTGCTCTGGCTGCTCCCTGGCAGACGTGTCCTCTCCCTAGCCCAAGCTGTGTAGGAAAATCCAGAAAATGCAGTGCTTGGCAGCTTTTAGTTTTTAAACAGAGAAGATATTTTATATGGCCATTAAATAGTTAAGATAGTTTTCGTTCTACATTCAGTTTAATCCATATGTACAAGCTACGTACACACAAGAAACTGGAAGGGACAAATGCCGTTGCTCAGCAACAAGAAACTGGCAAAAGCTCAAATACTCCACATTTTCAGCAGACAATGGCTCTCTGAGCTCAGCAATCAATAGCATTTGATGCAAAGGAAATGCCCAGTTTTATCACACTTGCCATCTAATAACACCTCAAGTGTATTTGTGGGTGAAATATATGAAAACATATCTGAACTCCAGCTGTTTGATAATGTATTGAAAATTTCACCCCTTTTTTTGCTTGAAAGCCAGCTACAACAAATGCGTTTGTTGTTTGTAGGTATTCAGTGAATAATTTATGGAAACAAATGTCACTCTATAGGTTATTCAAGAGATTCAGTTTAACTATTCACAAGCCAAGCTGTTCAAAGCAGACTCAAGCCCATCATAAAAATAAAATCTGAATGAATATCTCCTTCTTTGTTCCAACAGCTCCATGGTTCTTTAGATATCACCTTGTTTTTATGCATGTCCCACATTTTGTTTCTTCTGCTAAAGCTGTCCTTTTCCTGTTTCTCCATTTCCCTTCAGGCTTTTTCCATCAGGTTCTTTCTTGGTCCCTCCATAATTTCTCCTCTCCCCTTAGGGACCACTTATATTGGCTTAGAAGCTGAATTTGTGTTAACCCACCCACACACATGGCAAGTTGCTCCTTTGAGGCAGTGAGTTTCTCACTTGGCACCTAACAGAGGCAGGCATGGCCCCACAAGCTGCAGCAGAGATGGAGCTGGGAGCTGCTGGCCCACAGGGAGGAGAGCAAGTCACAGCGCCAGCAGAGAGGAGCTATGGAGCTAGGAAAGGGGCTGCTTCCAGGGCCAGGATACAGCATAAAAACATGTCTTACAGAATCTGAATTTCCTGGTGTTGAAATACTATGATGAGAACTTCATTACCGAATGAGATTCATTGTCTTTCATTTTACTAATAGAAACTTGGCCATCATCTGCTTAATGCTTGTCATCCTGATAACACCACAGTCAACCATGGGAGAGAGGGAGAGGCATTGTTAGAAAGCACACTGTCTGTCCTGCCTTAGGTACCTCTCGTACAGCAACAGGACCCAGTGTCTGACACTAATATTTCTTAATTTTCTTAATGGGATATAGAGAAATCCTAAACAATTAACTTAGACTAGGTACCTAAATTTAAGAAATTGAAAGTTGGATGAGATTAATCCCCTCCTATTTTCAGAATTGCATCAACAGTCCACAGGGATTAATTATTTTTTTCCTTCATATCACATAGTAGAACTTGAAGGAGAGCATATATTTTAGAAAAAAAAAATAATCTTGAATTCAAAATGTTAATTAGTGATGAATCAGAGTTGCAGGTATCGAAAAAGGTATTAGATACGGAGCTAAAAATTATTTCAGGGATCCTCCTGGAAACTTACAATCATGCAGAATGAGTTCTTGCAAAATCTTCTGGTAGTTAAATGCAGCTTTCTCATCTGAGCTGAGATATGCTGAGATTGCTGAGATATATTTATGTTTAAATTTATCGGTATATGTTTAATTTAATTTCACCACAGAATAGTGGGAAAAGTTATGTCAATGAAAGAAGAAACATAGGAGAGTAGAAGAAAGTTGGCCTTTTGGGGATTATATTTTAAAGTTATGTGTAGAATGGTCCTAACAAACAAGTTAATGTTTGAAAGCTCCTTTGTTCCTTTTATCTCTAAAAAATGCAATATTTCCAAGCCTATCAACTTTTGGTTATTAAATTATCAATATCAGTGATATTATTATCCTGTTAAATAGAATCCTATGTGATCATAAATCAAGCACATTTTGGTTTGTGGATAAACAGACTACCTAAGGTAGAAGAATACCTTTTAAAATTTACTACCTTCATAAATTGTCTGAAAAGTGCAAATTATATGAAGGATGTAACCTAAGTTAGCACTTCTCATGTCTTCATTGTTCTATGGTCATTGTTCTAAAGTCTTGTTTCCTTGCTTTTATAATGAAAAAAAAGCATTCATATGCAAGACTCGGGGAGCTTTCTGTTTCCTTTCACTAAACCAAAATTATATCTGTCTTGAGAAACATCATTGTTTCCTACATGTGTCTTGTGATTTTGATCTGTATCACTGAAAGTATAACCTCAAAGAGGCTAGGTCACAAAAAACAACTATAAAAAGAACTGTTTTAGGTTATTTTTATTTGTTTTCTGGAATGTGTGCTTTCATGGCTTTTTAAGTCATATTTTCTAGTTTTTATCTGCTTCTATAAAGACAGGATGCTTAATAAAGAAGATACACAGAAAAACCTCGCAGCTGAAACTCTTACTTAACTACAGAAACCCAGGAGATGGTTCTGGAAAAACAATGTGATTAAACCAGGAGATTTGGCAAAGGTATGATTTAGGGAAAGCACTCAAACATGTCCTTCAAGTAATCCTGGATTTAGGTTTCAATGACAGAGTTAAAGTTGAGCATGATTTGAATCAGGATGAACAACTCTGAATAAAGTCAAAGTGAAGTTGAAAAAGAAAAAAGTTGAAAAAATCCTGACTTCTCTGAAAGCAACACAAAACTCTAATTGATATTGATTTTTCTTTTTCACTTGGTATCCTTTTTTATGTGTTTCTAAATAACCCATCCTATTTATAAAAAATGAACAGAATGGTTTTTTTTTTTTGCACTATTGTTCCTATATTTTATGATTCTATCTGTCTATCTACTATCTTTAATTCTATCATTTTTATTTTCATATGAAATACTCTTCTCATGGACTGCATGAAAATATCTTTTAATGGATTTTTAGTTTATAGAAGTTATTTTTAAGGTTCAAAAATTGAAATGATACATTTTATTGCATTGTTTTATCTATTCTTATTTACTTCATTTTTATGGCACTAAATTAATTTAGTACCTCAGCACCTCAGAAGTTATAGGCTTTTTCTAACAGTATATTTGTGAACAATAGCAGTGAAATATAACAGTAATATTAACTTAACCGTGTTAACTTAAGTAACATCACTTAACGGTGCAGAACTAAAGCAGAAAAAATAAGGATCAGATTCAATAAAAGATTCAGGTACGTTAAACAGACATTATGTTAAGTACTATAATACTAGTTTATTGGTGTCTGAAAATAAAAAAAAAAACCCAGCTTTGAATTAAGCACTTTGCTTATAGAGTTGCTGGGACGAGTCAGGCACTTGAGATGGCCAGTGCAAACTTGCCAGCACAGTCAGCAGACAGCTCCCCAGACTGATCGGGAGGTAGAAGGCACAGACCTTAGCACAGCAACCAGAAAACAGAGGTATGCCTTGTGGATAGAGTCCTCCTCTCAGAAATGCTTCTGCCATATATTCAAAATCTTTTTAATGAAAAGTGCAATCGGTCACAGGACTAAAGGGTAAAAATCCTTGATTACTCATTCACATGAAACTCCCAAACCATCATGGTCCTTCGTGGTCCTGCTGTCCACCCACCATTAAGAGAAGAATCAGATAATTGCTGGAGAATGCACAACTTCAACAGAAATGCTGGAATTAACCCAAGATACTAGCTGTATATCCTGTGTTCTAACCATTCATTTACTATATAGAAAGGGATATCATATGCTGGTATGTTGTAAAAGGTGGGGTTCATTGTGACTGATTTTTAAATACTACTAACTGTATCAGTTTTTAAGGTAGTGAAAACACGTAATATTAAATTTGTGAAAAGAGATGGTTGAAACCGATTTCAGAAAGCCAGTGTTTATGCCTGAACTTCTATTCCTTCTCTTTCCTACTTTCTTTCAATTTTTAGAGCTGTAGATATCTGTTTAAGTAGTAGTTCTTAGAATAATTATAAAGAATCCATGGATAAATCCCAGATCCTTTAAGATTATCAAAACAGACGTTGTAATAAACTAGGTTTTGCTGGTAGACTGAGTGAGAAGCCTATGAGGGTTGGGGGCTGGTTTCACTGAAGGAAACAGAACTGGGATGTCCAATATTTGCTTATAAATTTCCTGTGACCAACAAAATAGAATAATTAATTGTCAAATCAACAAGATAGTTACAACAGAGTTAGGATTTGAGCTGATGCCCAACAAACAGCTGTATATTTCAGGTGCAAAGTACCTCTGATTTGGCTGCTTCCCTGATGATACAAGATACCTTCTTAATAAAGTTGATCTAGATGACTACCAAAGTAAAATGCCCATGTTAATGAACTGTGGGAGTACCCTAAAGTACAGATTTTTTTTTTTTTCAGAAGCCAGTCATAGATTTAATTAAGACCATAGCTATAAACTGGCTAGACCAATTGACCCAAGGGATTTTGCTGGGCCAATCCCACAAGATGGTTGTTTTATACAAAATGCATGCTTGATTTTGTTCAGGTGATTCGTGTTGTAGGAGACAGTGCATTGCGTTTGTTTTTTTTTTTGGAGGGGTTTTGTACACTGACCTTGTGGAAATAACAGTTGAAGAATGTTTTAGTCCTAGAACAACTGTCAGTTAACTTTAAGAAAGAGATTAATTCCCAATGATGGAAACTCCCAGGGATTTGGGGAACAGTAATTCCTCATCACGTGGACCAAATTCTGTTCCTACTGCTTTCATTGGTAAATTTTGACTAACTTCACTGGAATTACAATTTATAATATTCTTCTGTAGGATATTAATTAACAAGCAGTAGTATACTCCACTTATGCATGTAAATATTCAGTTATTCAACAAAACTCCATATTGTTTCATCCCTTGTTCCGAAGTATTTACAGATAATTATTTGTGCTAAGGAACATTAACAACTCCAAGAGTTATAGGAAAACTATGGGAGGCATCATCAGCTTCTTTCATTCAATTTTTCATAACTTTAGTTTCCATGACAACAAAGGAGGCAATTCCACAAATCCAGCAGCTCATTATTTGAAACAGTTTGCTGTTTTCTCTGGAGAAGTGAAACATGTTGTTTTAAGTCTCTTGTAAGAAATTCATAATTCAATGGGTGAAATTTGAAGCAAAAGTAATTAAAGTGAAGCCCCTCTTTGGAAACAGGTTATATTTTGTAAAGAGCACTTACTGAGCCTTATATTGGTTCTTTCTCCACTCCCAACTCACTGACTTATGTTACTAATATGTCTTCTATTGGTTTTCTGTGACAAAATCTGACATAATTTGAACTCTCACTAAGAAAGAAATACTTGTAAGGTCAGGAAGAAATCGGGTTGTGGGGGTTTTTTTTGTTTTGTTGGGGTTTTTTTTGCCTAAAACACAGCATCCAGAAGAACTCTGAAGTTCCCCAGTCAGTGACTGAAAGTACTGTTGATCTCAGTCACGTGTGAACTGTCATTATGTTAGAAAACACAACCTTTTAAAAATACAACTTTTTATTACTAAGCAAGGTCCCAAGTCCTGCTAAGAATTGTTCTAAGAGTTATTTATTTTTATGTGTTATGTTTGAGGAATTCACCTAAAGGAAAGCAATTGTCTCAAGAAGGCTCAAATCAGGTTTGTTATAAAAATACAGGTTTCTTTGTCAATGACCTGGAGAGTATGTCATAGCTTCCATATTTTTGACTAGTTCTCTAAATGTTCCACATGCAGGCAAGGCGAGAGAAAATATAAACCAACGCAAATATTTTAATCATGAAATGTAAGCAGAAAAGCCTTTAAGAAGAAGCATTTCTTGCTATTATCACCATTTAAAATGCAATACTATAATACGTGTATATCCAATTTCAGGATTTGGTTTCAAACAAATCCTTCCACGGGTTTTAAAAGGTCACACTAGCAGTGATCCTGATGGAATCAGATATTGTAGGAAATTGTTATATTCTCCACAGTCTTCATATATCATTAATGAACAATCCTTTTTATGGCACGAAGATAGCCTTATTATGACAACTTCAGACTGTTGAAAGCCTGACACCATTGCTGAGCAGTAAATGTATTGCTTGCAATGTTGCCTGCATTTCCGAGTTAAGAATAAAACCAGATTACTTGCACAGAAGTTCAGGTCTGTTAAATCTGAATTCACCCACAGCTTGTGTTTCCTGATATCACATGAGGTTCTTGGATCCTGGAAGTTTTAGCTACGTGCCAGAAAAAAGAAATCAAAAGCTGCACCAAAAAAGAGGAAGTGTCAAGTATCATGTAGTGGCACAGCAAGGTCTTTCAACAAAAAGAAACCCAACCCAAAACATTTGGGAGCTGGGGTTGTTCAACCTAGAGAAAAGGAGGCTGAGGGGAGACCTTATTGCTCTCTACAACTACCTGAAAGGAGGTTGCATGAGAGGCAGGGGTCGGTCTCTTCTCCCAAGTCACAGGTGACAGGACTAGAGGAAACGGCCTCAAGTTGCACCAGGGGAGGTTCAGGTTGGATATTAGGAAAAATTTTTACACTGAAAGGGTTATCAAGCATTGGCATGGGCTGCCCAGGGAAGTGGTTGAGGCACCATCCCTGGAGGTGTTCAAAAGACGGATTGACATGGTGCTGGGGGACATGGTTTAATGATGTTTTTTTTGTCAGAGTTGGGTTGATGGTTGGACTAGATGATCTTGAAGGTCCCTTCCAACCTAGATGATTCTATGATTTAATAAAAAGAAATGTCTCTTGCAAATGGCAGGAAGGTCTTCAGTAAAGCAGCAGCAGAGACATGTATGAGAGAACCAAATCTTCCCCTTCTTCAGCAAAAAAAAATACATAATGTTTCCCTGCAAGCAATCCCAGACTTCCCAGACTAATTTCTGGTGTGAAGAAGGACAGCTAGGGTGTATCCAGCTCTTCTTTCCTAGACACTATTACTTATCATCCTCATGAGAATGCCCATAAATAAATCCTCCTACCTGGAAGTGATTCTCCCTAGTCCAGGTGATCTGAATGGCCTCTCCCCAGAAAATCCTGCCTAATGTATTAGGGCAAAATGTTGTTTATGAAACCATTACATTAAGAAAAGGCTGATTTAAAAGGGATTCATCTGGAAAGACTTCAAGTCAAAAGACCTCGCTAAAAGTCTGAAATATTACCGTGACTCTTTATTTTTCCTCCTTCCTGAATGTGATTTGTAGGTGCTGGTTTCCAACCCTCAACTGTTTCTGACTTGACTTTAGCATCCAGACTCCAGTTAAGAGTAGGATTGCTCAATAGTAAAGACCGATTTCCAGCTTGTGATCCACACATTCATGAGGTTCCATGAAGTACTTCTAGGGAAATAACAAAATACAACTTAAAAAAAACAGTGCCATATATTGTTATGCAGCGCTCTGTTCATCTGGGGTTTTTTTCTGAAGTATTCTATGCCATCACTAGAAAAATTCATGTAGTCCACAACTGGACACAAGAACACACTCCCCACCTTCCTCGTAATGCAACATATTATATAAATATGCTATAGTAGGATTGTAATAAGTAAAAAATGATGACATTAGAAGATATAAACAACCTATACATATTATTTTTGTCTGAACTCAGGCTTTATTTTACACTAGCATTAAATCCACCAGTGAATTTAAACACATAAAGTAGTAAAATGAGTAACTACATAAGTATTGAGCTTCCTCTGTAGAAGTTTGTATTTCGTTTTTAGAACTGAGTTTTGCAAATTCTTTACTGACCTAGTGGTTGAATGCAGACACACATTTATTCAGACTATACACTTGTTAACAGTGTTTTGAAATGATGTCTTGGCTTTCTCTCAAAAAAATGTTGTTTGGGATGTGCAAAAGAAACCTGGAACCATATGATTTCTGCTAAGATTGTACTTTATCATTTCTGTAAAGGATACAAGAAACTTCCATTCACCTGCCTCTAAAGTGAGAGCATCAAAACTAGGAGTTGTTGGAACTTACTTTCTTCCCGAAAAGCCCTCTGTGTCCTGCATGAAAGCATCGGGTTCTACAAAATGCTTTCCTGTGCTGTTGTCACACCACCAAACAGATTTGCCTTTTAAAGACATGGCCCTGGGTGCATGTCTGAGGTGAGGCATTTGTTCCTCAGCACCAGAGGGAAGGTGACTTATGCTTGTTACAGGCTGTACTACTCCCTGTGCACTGATATACCGTATTTCCAAGACAAGGAAGAAGTCTCTTGCTGTAGCCATTTGAAAAGGGCGGGGGAGTAGTGAGAAATCAGTGGCTTGACATGAATTGACTGCATTTTTCTTTGAGGTCATAAAAATCTGTGTGTTCTCTGTCACAGAGGCAGCAAGGTCTTGAGGCACTGTGTTGGTGTTACCATCCTCAGACACTAGCAAAAAGAAATAAAATATGCTCATCTGGAGATCTAGCAAGCTTGCCTTTACAGCTTGAAAATTACTGACACGTGAAATTAAGGGCTATGGTCCACAAGATCTATCAGGTCTTGAGATCAGATCTTCGAACTCTATCATTTCAAGAAATGACAGACTGCAATGGGGGCAAAAAAGGTTAACAAAAGAAACAGGGGGGAGAAAATCTGGCATTCTAGAAAAACAAGGTGGAAATTCTATTGCCTTCATTAGATCAAAATTTTACTCCAGGAATCAATTAAATGCAATGAAATTAATACAAGCTGCTGCAGTTATGACTAATCATCACACCTAAGTACATGCCTATTTTTTAAATAATAAAGTGTCTGGATAACTTTAGTACTACTACTACTACTATGTCTTTATGACAGAAGTTTAATTTTCTTTTAGCAAAACAAACAGAAAAATCTGACGTTTTATTATTAGAATAGTTCCAGTGAGTTTAAAAACAATGGACTTATTTTTTATTGCTTTATTTTCTGGAAGATATCATAATTGTTATACTATGTTAACATATTACGTGACAAACAAGATGCTAGCTCCACAGGGCATTGCTACCTAGTATGAGTTTTATACTGTTTGAAATCTACCCATTGCGAGTAATGGCATGATTTTACGTTGAGACAACAGCCACTGCAGACTCCTCACCTGGTCTGTGTGTCTGCAAAGAGGAGCGCAGGCGGATCTGGCAGTGGAGACTGGAGCCAGGGAGGTTAGTTCACAGCACTGTTTTTTCAGGGTTGCTTTTTTTTGGCAAGGATCAGGCTGCACACCAGTAAATTGCAAAGCTAAAATTGTAATAGGGTTCGATTTCAAATGAGTCTGCTTCATTACCTAGAGATTTCTCTTCATTCCATGCTGAAAAAAGGCAGAGATCAAGAAAGCAGGCTTTGCTGATTTGAAGAGGAACAAGAAGAAGTGGATCCATCTGGAAAAAGATGTACTGTTTTGAGGCTCTCTGGGGAAAACATTGTTGCAAAGCTCTGTGGGAAAGGGATATTAATAGGAAAAGTAGAAAAAAGTTGGTGTTCCTTCTCTTTTACCTTGGAAGCCAGTAAAACCCCAAATGAAGAAGCATAATCAAGATATTGACTTGGAAAGAACACTCTATTCGCTCAAGAAAATTGGCCAGCTACCAGATACATCACATAAGATTATTGGTTTCTTTTGCAGTTCCCCGGGGGCTAGCCTTTGTTTGACAGTTACTTGTCCTCTGAGACAGCCTAAGAAGAGGTTCAAACTAGTTCTTCATATGATGGTCAGGGTGGAAAAGCAGTATCTTCAGTCTTGAACACCAGTTTTTTTGATTTCCTACAGAACAATTCCAGACTATGACAAGCCCAGCCGAAGCAATCTTACCTCCAACTTTCAGGTAGCAAAACAATACAACCAGTATAGTATTAGAGGAAAAGGAAAAGTATCTGAACATTATTAGTATCGAGTACTGCAACAAAAATAACAACAGCCTTCAAAATAGATGGGCAACGAAGGAGATCAAGTACTTCAGTGTCATGACTTCAACACTACAGCAGTTTCTTAATATCTGTTCTAAAACTATTTTATCCCTCTGTGTAAAGAACGTGATTACTTCCCTGGAAATAATCATTCTTAAAACAGATTAATTACTGCATGGATCCAGGGTAAAATCAGACAATGGAAAGCTTTTGCTATTTGCTGAGTATGTAATATCTTCACATTTTAAACAGACACACACACACACACACACATGCACACGTGTAGTGTCTTTTTAGTCTCTCTCTTTCTCGCTGCAGGTCAAAAGTGCAGAGATACGGAAGACTGTAGAACATGTAATACTACAGATAATCCTAAAATACTCATATTCATTTTACGAAGGTACACCAGGAAAAAAAGTCATAGCTACCTACTACTTATGAATCATTCTGCTATTTAAAATGTTTTGGTAGAACAATCAGAATATAAATAAATAATATCAAATTTGATTGCACCATGAACAGAAGAAGATGTGCATAACGTGCAGGCTGAATTGTGTTTCCATAAAGCATTTGGTAAACAGTGCCGAGTAAGTGATATAACGGAAAACAGGAGAGTTACTTATGATTTGCCCCACTCTCTTCTGCTGCCCACTAATGGACTGGTTTTGGTGGGTGCTGTTCAAAGGAGAAAGGGCTATCTCCACCACACAGGAGAGAGCGGTGCCAAGCCAGCATTGTCCCCACCTATTAATGTTCTTCCCTTAATATTAGCTGGTGGGAGGAGGTTACCGAAAGGAGTTGAAGTGGTGACCAGCTTACTCTCGCCCTTGTCCAAACAGAGACCACCCTTCACGCTTCACATGATGGACACTACACTGCCAGGTTGGGTGGGTCCTCTTCACTGTGCTTCACTCCAGCGCCACATCAATTGCTACTTTTCTTTCTCAGGTATGGCTCTAGCCTACGGATTCCAACCACAAATAAGCATAATTATCCTGAGTGGGTGTCAAAGAAACGGCAGTCCCTAGAATTCAAATTCAATGGTCTACCAGGATTGTGTTTGCAAAAGCCATCTGGAACAAAACCTGACATTTAAAAAACACTCACCATTATATGAAATATTCCCTGTTGTACACACACTGTTGTTGTTAGAATACTACTCCAGCAAACAAAATAATCCCTTCAATTATGCTTTTCCCCAGGAACTTTTCTACGGTGTATAAGTAATTGTACTGAGGTATTTGTCAATCAAATTATGTAAACAAGCTCTTGGTGATGAGTTTACTTGGAAAACATCCATTTACCCATAAAACTCAAGAGAAAAATCAAATTTGTAAGTTGCCACAATTTATCTATAATATACGTTTTGTCTCAGGAGAAGAACAGTCAGGAAAAAATCTGCATAAATGCACAAGGGGCTTTTTCTGCTAAATATCTGGATTGGCTTAATTCATTGTAAATCTACAAGATAAAAGTAAGAGATATCCTAAACAAGCTATCTAACTATTTTACAACCTTAACTTGTAATAACCTTATAATTTTGCTAGAATTGAAAGATCCCTAAATAGGAAGTATATGTCAGGGTAGCACTGTATCTTTTGAAGTATTAAAAGGATACTGCTTCCTCACAAGGTATTTTGCACATAACAAATATAATCAACTAAGCTACAAAAATTTATAATTCTGTGATCTAACTCATCATCTGTCAGAGTGAAGGTTAAGAACTAATATTACTGAGCTGAATGAAATGATTTCCAAAATAATTATAGAAGAGTCATAGAATAATCTTGCTACAGTAGATAACATTGGTTTTAAAATCTTCAGTGGAAAGGCCTCTGGATTTTCCCCTAGATACCATACACTTAGAGCTCTCCAGGGTGATATAGTGGATTATAAAAAACAGTAAAAAATACTCTTGAAAATATTATTGTACTTCAGGATTGTTAGGTGTTGCAAGTATAACAGCTATTACTATTTTTATGTGGAGTATCACTGCCTCTTTTATGATGCTCGTTATTTTCAGTAATACTAAATGAGCTGAATTTATGCACATAAATTAGTACTTCTACATTTTCATTTTTATTACATGTATACATCACAGAGTTGTACAGATTAATAAAAAAATCCTTTTCATGGTTAAGAGAGCAGAAGAAGAGGACAGCGAAATGAATATCAATAAGAAATTGTAGAAAATCAATAGAGGAAATTAAAGGATAAAAAGGAAGCTCTATAGCTGGCAGTAAGGAAAATAAAACTAATTTAAGGTCTATTTAGGACAAAAGGAATCCTACCAATGCTATTTCAGGAAGAAACTGATTTTAAAAAAATCATAAAGGGCTCAAATTTTCAATAAATACTTCTAATCACTACCTGGGGAAAAACCAAAATGAGATATACATTGCGTATTTCCCATACAAAAAATGATTACTAAACAGTTTACTAGATGGGTAAAAAGCTGCTGGATGACTGCACTCAGAAGGTCATGCGATGCTACCTGGGGCTGGTGACAAGTGGAGTATCACAAAGGCCTGTCCTTGGACCTGTCATGTCTAACATCTTTATTAGTGACCTGGACACCAAACTGGGGATACCAATCGACACGCTTGAAGGCAGAGCTGTAATTCAGACCTAGGCAGGCCAGAGGAATAGGCAAAGAAGAACAATGGGGCAAGGACAAATGGGAGTCCTGGTCCTGGGCTGGAAGAACCTGACACCACACCATATGGTCCACTCCTGAACTTGAAGGCAGAGCATCCTACCTGGATGAAAACACTGTTTCCACGATCCAGAGTGACTTCAAGCAATAAGAAATACCCAGTCTTCTTGTAATTTACACTGGGTTGTGAAAAGCAGCAGCAGAGTAGAACCCATAATACGATTGATTTAATTATGCAGAGGAATTAACTCCTGCCCACCTTTTCCTGGCTCAGTGCACAGGCTGAAACCCTTCCTCCATGACCCCATCTGAAGGCTGCCCTGATTCTTCCCAGTGGACCAGGCACTCAGCTCTCATGTGACACAGCAGAATAACCTGAGCTCAGACCACTGTGAAAGTGCTGCGAGAAGGTCTGTAAAGAGACAGAAAAGACAAAAGTCTCACCCAGGGGTAGGATTTTTGAGACAGCATCGCTACTAGCTCAAAGATACAAGAGAGAAAACACCAGCATGGAAAGGCCTGAAGTCCTAATGGGAAAAAAACAGGGAGGCTACTCAGGCTGGTATGTTCCATTGGGAACCATATGTGATGGATTGGGTCAAAGTGTCAGTGTCGTCAGGGTTGATGCAGCTGGTGGCAGGTGGCAACTTGAAGCATGGAGAACGTGTGGTGGGGTCCAACCCTTCCAACACTGGGCACACTGATGCTTTTATGATGTATCTTAGACGAACAGCTCATTAACTCCTAGCTATCTCCTACATGTTAACCAATAAATTTTTGCTTTGTAATTTAAAGGTGCATATATCCTAGCTGCCTCTGTGCCTGGCTGAAGACGTGTGAGTGAACCAAGCCAAAGAAGAGCCACGACAACATTGCAGCAGCACAGCAGTCACTTGGGTTAAACTTGGGGCACTGGCTTGTCTCACAGATGGGTCAATATTTGCCAAGACTCCACTTACTAATTGGAATTCCTCTGGAGACCTTCTCCAAGCATTTTCCAGGAAGGAGGAGCACAGAATAGGCATCTAGAGACAAAATTACAAAGTCTGACCTTGTGGTACTTGTGCCTCCATTAACTAGAGCTGACTATCAGGGTATCTATCAAGCCTTTAACTAGGTCTCATTTGGCTTTGTTTTTTCTTCCCACGTAGTTCCACAGAGAAGACGTCATACAAAATTGCTCTGAGATATATCAACAGAGGAACAGTCAGTGGCAGATGTCACTATTATTTACCGCTGACAGATAGAGGTCCTGGGCTGAAACTGTGTCCAAGGCTTGGGAAAGCAGATTAGGCAGAGATTAGCAAATCCCAGCACCACACAGCGCTCCATTAAAAATCCCTGTATATGGATGAAATGGATGTCAACAGACTTGCTTCTGGCCCTCCACCCTCAGTTCTGTCTGTGAAGTCACCAGCCCTGTTGAAAACTCTTCCAGCTGAACCACTGCAGGGGGATGCAGGCATACCCTCTGCGTCATTTCAGGTGGGTCCCCAGCAGCAGAGGCTCACCTGGCTAAGAGCATTTGAGCTGCCTGTGATGCTGGGGCCACCAGAACATACAGCCACAGCAGGCAGCACCCACAGGAGAAAGCTGAGCCCAGGGAAGCTGTGGAGTTGTGGTTAGGTTCTTGCTACTGCACTCAGTTTCTGTTGCAAGAAGGGCTGGTTTTGATGCTATTAGCCAGGCAGCAAGTTCATACGATAAATTGAGGGGTTGTGGCCAAGTCTCTTATTTAGCACGAGACAAACATATAACGTAGTGGAAAACAAGATGTTGTGCAGCCTACAATAGCTTGTGGAACAGTTAGCTTTGCTCAGCTTTGGTGTCCTGATTAAGAGAGAAATACTGATAGACTGGGAATTAGCTCTCAAAAGAGCCAAAAAAAAATATACTCTATACTGCAAGACTTCAGCGTTTCTTTCTATGTAGATGAGGAAGTGCAATTACACATGTAACCATTACACAAGCTGGAACATTGGAAGTTCCATTCAAATACAAGGAAAAACTTCTTTACAGTGAGGGTGACAGAGCACTGGAATAGGCTGCCCAGGGAGGTCGTGGAGTCCCCTTCCCTGGAGATTTTCAAGACCCACCTTGATGCGGTTCTGGCTAATGTGCTCTAGGCAATCCTGCTTTAGCAGGGGAGTTGGACTAGATGATCTCTAGAGGTCCCTTCCAACTCTGACAGTTCCGTGATTCCGTGATTACAATATTGTTTATCTAACTGGCAAAGCTAAACCACCATATGTCCACAATTGTAACTGGATAGCATAAGATTAAAAATAAGAGATACATCTGAGCAGCTCACAAAAGTTTTCCATCCTCTAATGACAGAAATAATTTCAAATTACGATCAGTGGGTTTTAAGGAATGTGTGCTCAACTTCAATTAACGATCAAGTCTTACAGACTTCATTAAACTGGTCTGCCAGGTTTTGATCTTAATGTCCTTTCTTTTTTTTTAAATTTATTAATCTATGAATTGTCGTCTCCTGATGAAATTCAGCTCCATGCCTCCACCCAGTGGGCTTTTCTTAACCAAGAACAGAAAGAGTCCCTGAAAAGTGCTTGCACACATGCAGTACCAGTGGAAGCATGGGTGCTGCAAATCATTTCTTTCCATTTTTCCTGTGGAGTGACTCAGCTGAAATGTAAACAGGTATTTGATATTACCTTCTGAAGTTAGATAACCACAAATGTGAGATGTTTAACAACGTTTTTTAATTATCTTCATAATATGTTTGCTGTTGCTATAGAAACAGTCACTGGGAAACATCCGAATCCAGTTGGCACCAAGAAAAAATTGAACTTCGTAGCCTTTTTTTTTTAAAAAAAATCTAAAAACCTGAAATTAGTTTCAAGTTTTAAAATAAATACAAAACAGATTACAACAGTGGCTTTTGGTAACAAATAGCCCTTTGCTTTGTAGTGCTTACTTTCCACACTAAACTAAAGTATTTTCTACATTTTTTTTCCCAATTGAGATTATTTAGCTACTTGCAATGGCATCCCTGTTTTAAACTGAAAGTAATATCCTGGATATATACCTTAAAAAGCTTATAATAAAATAAGTTCTGTAGATGTGAACTTCTCTGCTAAACTACATGAGTTACTTCATTACATATATGCAATGGTTTTGTAAAACACTGGTTCATCTGAACTTGTATTCTGAATATTGTTTACATTAAGAAACACACATAGAATGATAGAATGGTTTAGGTTGAAAATGATCATCTAGTTTCAGCCCCCCTGCCATGGGCAGGGACACCTCCCATTAGATCAGCTCAAAGGCCCAGTTCTCCCAACTGTCTGTGCCTCTCATCCCATTTTTTTCTATAGGGCCCCCAACTTCACTGAGATGTGTCACTTCCATTAAAAAGCACAGGGTTATGAGGAAGTGCACTCTTAATACATGAAAGAAGAAAACACAGTTCAGGTAAATACTTTTGTCCCAAGCCAGGAAGAAGAACAAGAACTTGTCCTCCACACTAGTTAGAGAAGTAGAAAATACACTTCTCTGATCCCCCATCAGTTTAATGATGGCATCTTCCTTACATCTAATACCAAAACCACTCCAGAATCAATCTCTTCTTTCACATACAATAGCCCTGCTACAATCTACAAAGAACTGTTTACAATTTATTAATACTACCATAGAACTGAAGCTAAAAGACAATGAAATTAAAGGATAATGAAAAGCTTTTCAGCCTGTAATTAATCTGCAACTGCTAACAGATGCAAAAGTCTGCAGTCTTCAGTACAAATTAGATTTTGGTGGAGGAGGAATAATGCCCCAAACATATTAGATAATAATTCAAACTGCAAACAACTTGTACACTAATCATCTACTCTGATGGTTTTTTAGCGCACAGGTCAAAGAATCAGTTCTATATCGAGTTCATAGTTTTTAGGAGACGACACCTTTTTGAGAGACACCTCATGCAAACTGACTGACAGAGATGCTCCTTGATGTTCCTGCTTTTTGGTCATTCTTTTGTTGTTTTGTTTTGTCTGAGGTAGCTTATTTTCATATTTGCCAGATGACATTCTGATGAAATAAAGAAATATGACAGTCTTCCTTGCACATTATAATTTCAGGTTAAGCTCACTTCTGATTAGTTTTTTTTTCCTTTTCAGTCACAGCTTTTTCCTTAAATAGTAAACATTCAAACTTCACCATACCCACGTTTTTGTTTTGTGAATCCAAATGCAAGGAAGGCGATGGCCTAAGGTAAACAAGTTTACAAAACAGACCAAGAATCTTCAGAAAGTTAAAATATTTAAAAATTAAGGATGTTACTGTGAAATTTATGCCTATATATTATTTTTGCAAAATACCTCTACCTTTCAGAACCCAGGAAGTTGGCAAACAATCTTCCTTTTCATCATATACGGAGTATTAAATGTAGGTCTACCTTCTATTCAAAAAACTTTAGGACTTCATGAGTTGTGAAGGGTGAGGGTACTAGCAATATTCAGAATTTACTTGAAATATAAAACTTTCATGAGAAAATCCTCCTGCCTGCTACCTACTGCCTGTGCTAGCTCAGGATTCCCACAGAAACGTGCTTAATTCTGACATCTTCTGACAGCTCACTCAAAAATCTGGTGTTTCTGAAAGCTTCCAGCACAGTACTGCTCTTAATGTGCCGGCCTAACGCCATGTAACTGCTCATTTGCTTTTATGGTGCAGTCTGGTGTGATGTAATGAAAAGTACTCTGCCAGAAATAAATACAAATCAGAAGACTTAGGTTCCAACTTAAGGGGAAAAAGACCCAACAAAACAACACAAGTGGTCAATGGATGGATGAGATAGCATTTTATTTTCCCTTTTAGTTTCTCTTACTTTGTATGATTAACTTCAGGCATGTGCTTAAGCCCCACTGATTTAAGGTGAGGCCCATTCCTAAGCGTGCTTGTTCTAAGCAGAGATGGGAAGTCAGGACATGGGTTGGAAGAGCTGTCCTGCCCCCACTTATGTGGCTGAAAATTTCACAACCTGCTCTACTGTTAAGTACGATACAGAAGTGGAAGTTGTTCCTGTGTATGTTGTAACCATGTTTTGTCCTCTTTGTGCACTCCCAATGAAAATATTTGTCAAAGTGCTCACCATTTTTGGTGTGATTTATTGCTTTAGTGCAAAGGCAATTTATCAGTGTACCTCCACACGCTATCTCCATGCATTAAAGAACAGACTCTCTTCAGAGCAGAATACTGTAAAAAAGGATCAAGAAGCAACAGCTTGTATACTTGCACGTTCAGAAAGTGAGATTACCACAGAGTGATGTATAGAATTGGTTTTAAAATAACACTGACAACAGAAATCACTACCACCTAGACAACAAAACACGGTTTTAAAATAAAAAATGACCATCTTAAATAGTTGCCTGAAAATCAAACCAGTGTTTACAGATTCCTATGTGTGGCTATGGATGTGTAATTTATATTGCCTTTCCTTTGCTTTAATCTTGAGCACAGTGTATACAAAATACTGTTTTGTTTTTTTCAGATCTGCAGTGCAGTTCAGCATGTTGACACCTATATGACAATTATAAAAATCATACTTTGAATAAATTGATATTTTAATGTGTATTGGTTTATAAACCACTAGATGTATTTTAATGCATACCAGATTATTTTAAAAGGAACTCTGTCTACCTCATTAAACCCAAATACCATTTTCCACCTAAGGTACCAGTTTTATTTATACTATCTATAAGGAAAAAAAAGGAAAAGAACTCCAAAATGAAATAAGTAGCATATAAAAACATAAATATCAGTAGAAATTGTGACACAGCATGAAATCATGCTTCTCACACCTATAATTTCTACAGATGGACCATTATTTGGAGAAACAAAAACAGCATAAAAAAAGCTTTCACTGCATTGTCTTTGGAGAATGAAATGTATGTGCTGTATTCAAAAGCAGAAATTATATTATAGCATATTTCTCTGAGATGACAAAAACACATATTAATGATTATAGTGGAATACAAAATAACATATATTACAACTTTATATCTGAGAGGAGACATCCTACCTCCAGAAGATATATGCTCCATGATCCTAAGTGCAAAATGTTCCTTTTTTTTAGCTATGATTAGAAAATAAGATGCAAACTGGAAAAGGACACTGAAGTGAAAGCAACTGCACTTAATGAAAAATAAGCTTGGCTTTAACTTATTACCAGACAAGGTTATAAAATATTTTGTGTTAGTGGACGTTTTGTGTCCAGTAGAGTTGTCTGATGAAGTTTGATGACCTAATGTTTTCACCTAACTTTTAAATACCCAGCAGCCTGGATCCAGGCTTGAATACCCTGTTGCCAACCGTCAGGGATGCTGAGCAAGCTCATTTTGTGCCATGTATGTAAACACGCAGTAAATTTTCTAGAAGCTTCACATGCTCGATATCTGTACAGATCAGCTGTAAAGCTTACTGCCATAAATCTGATGAGCCTGGGCCAGATCAGACATACTCTGTGTGCACTGAATGCAGAGTTTGTATGTGCACAGTAAATCCTAAATGCTGAGACCAGATGAATTTCCTGCCAATGAGACAGCCCCATCTGTGCAGGGCAGCTACTCCCATTCCTCCCTGGAAAGTCCTCAACAAAAATACAGCAGTTCTGTCATCAGGGAGCAAACCCAAAACTGGTGTAGGTAGGAACCATAAATTCTATCAGCCTGAAGACTGTTTTAATTATAAACACTCAATTGGTGTATGAAGCTCTTGGGGAAAGAACACTTAGCAGCACCAGCCTGACTGGTCTGGTGGACACCTCTACATACAAAACTACAACTGGTCCTTGAAATCAAAAACAAATAAAAAAATTCATTGTTAAGTATTCGATTTAGGATTTTATTCTGAAAAAAAGTATATTTATTTGTTTTACCTTATATTTGATCTAACTTAACTGGAAAATAAAAATTGCACCATACTCTTGTTTTTGAGACCTCCCATGGTGTTAAATCTTCAGTGCATAAGACTACGACATTATAGTCGCTCCTCTACTCCTATGTCTCAACACTTGTACTGTTTATGGGTATTACAGAAGAATTAGCATCCATACCTGTATTTATTTCCATAATGCTTTTATTTGTTCACTGCTTCCCAAATTATTAATGACAGTTACTTCAAAGTGAAATCCTGCTAGAAGCTAGAGAACCACTACTCCTATTCATACCCATTTTGTAGTTTCTGTCGTCGTCAGCAATGTCTGAAGTGACTTATGATTAAATAGATGAATCCCTTTCTGTCCACTTTTGTGGACTTCCCAATTAAAAACATGAGTTGTATGATTTCATGACACAAGGCACATTTACCACTAGAAATTTCTACCTACTGCATAGCTCTCAGGAAGAAAAGGGTTTAGTCACTAAGGTCACAATAAATATAGGCACAGGACTTAAATGAAAGGGTCGTAGTCCAGCTACTAATCTCTAGAACTCTCCCTAATCCCTTGAGATATTCAAACATAATTGATAAAAGCAATCATCATGCTAGAAAGTACCTAAAAGAACTGGTTAGCTGCAGTCCGCTGTTACTTTTGACTACAAGTTTCCAGTAACACAGAGGAATACAAGCTAAATGAGTTGGTAAAATAACTTTATCTAGATTAATTTATCATTTTTTTTCTTGGCACTTTCCTCGTAGCTAGATACCTACATTCAAAGCTGTGTATACACATAACAAATAGTACTCCCTTTTTTTTTTTCTTTCTGTTTCAAAATAAACTGTTTCTTAGATTAGAGGAACAGTCTTAAAACACAGTATCAGCTCTCATAACCTGGCAACCATCAAAGGTCAAAACCAGAGGTATTTGTTTCTTGCTCCATTCCGAAGAATGGCATTTCTGCAGTGTGGAGCACATCAGTGCGGGGTTTAGCCCACTCTGGCACCCCATAAGCAGATTGGTGCAGCAGAGCCATAACCATTTAACCTGCAGATCCCTGATTCCGGCCCCAGAGCACCGAACGCAAGCCGGGACCAGAGACTCTCCTTAGGGAAATGCATCTTTCTGCTGTTAGCACTTGGGGTTTCATAACACAAATTGTCTCATGGCAGTTAGAAGACAAAATAAATATTTTTGCATATAGATAGTTTAAAGCCATGTGCCACTTTTTAATGCATTATCTAGGGAGAAAGCGTGGAATGAATAGGTTAGTAAAACATTAAGCTAGCTTAGTTCATTTTTATGTTTATTTTCTTTTTTAAGTTGCGAATTGGGACTCTCAAACATAGTTTCTCAACAGACACACGTGTTTCCTCAACTGGGTCGATATCAAGATACTAAAAAAAAAAATAGATACAAACGTGGGGATAATCTCTATTTCAGGAAAATATATAAATAAATCCAGACTTGAAAATAATGATCCAAATCACTATTAATTAAAAACTACATAGAAACAACAAAGCTCATGACAAAGCTATACACAAAAGGTAGAGCAACCAGCATGTTGTGGGTCCAATCACACAGCAACTTTATGAATGGACCAACAATTATTTTACCAACATTTCAGACTGAACTACTTTAGATTTTTTTTTCCTTCTTCTTTTTCACATCCATAAAGGTCGTCTTTATAGAAAAGTCGGCAAGCTAGCTGTGTGGCTCTCAGTTCATTATTAACTACTCACGCAGCAATTTCCGGAAGGCATGCACGAGTTAATACAAATTCTGTGGAAAATCGGTATTTCAGAGCTTTGTCCTGTCATCACTGATTTTATTAAATGAAACGCCCTTCCATTTTTCTTATGCTCACAACATTTCTGTTCATTAGTCCATTTAAAAAATGCTTCTATACTCATTGATTAATGATTTAAAACATTACCTTGTGAAAGCAGAAATAGACACTAAGATTACAATCAGGTTTTTAATTTTATGTTATTTATCTAATTCTTAGGGCAGGCATAATTTATCAGATTGTAAAGACCAAAAAAATCCAAAGTCTACATTGTCCCACGTTTTCAAAGCCTTAGTATCTCAACAGATGAAAGTTTTTGTTTTGCTTTTTGTCCTGGTTTGAGGTAGAGCTTCTGTCACTCACTTCAGTGGTCAGACCGGCCCAAACCACATTTTTGCTATTAGTGGCAAAAAAATAAAAATCTTTTGAGATGGGTACAGGGTGAGAAAGTCCCTGTACTGTCAAAGGCAGCTTAATGAGATGATCCATTTAAGTTACCATTATGATTTGCCAAGAAGTTACCTGTGAAAGGAGCAAGGGAAGCGTCACATTCTGTTCCTCAGAACCAAAAAGAGAAAATGAATGTATTGTACCTGATGCTTTCTTCCCTGCCTTATTTCTGATTCACAGCTTCACTGGTCTATAATGAAAGGAAAAAAAAAAGAGATGTCTGAAGTTGTCTGCATTCATCAACTATCCAACTTAAAAAATAAAATCTCAAACTGTGCAGTCCTGTCCCTTCCACTCAGAGGTGGTACCGTAAAGACGTAACTACTTGAGATCTGAAGGCTTTCAGAGAACAGAAAACAAACTGGCAGAGAACAGAGAAGTAGAGTGTGTGACTAAGAAAAAAAAAAAAAACAACAACAAAAACCAAACAGAATGGCAACAGGACTCATGCTCCTCTTTTTCACATTTCAACATCTTCACCACATATTCACAGCAAAGTTTAATAAAAAACAGTACAAGTCTAATATCCCACTGGACTAACTTCTCGTATGTTTCAAATTAAATGCAGCAGCTTTTACAGGCAGCCTCCATAAACTCACGTAATTGCTATTGGACTATTTGCCTAATGATCACCAGATCAAAACAAGTAATTAGATCTTTATTTCCATCCTCAAAACATTCCTTCCCTCCATTCTCCACACTTTTCTCCATAAAAAGATGATGGGTCAGTTGTTACAGTGCTAATTTGTAAAGCAAAGGTTCAATTCCCTTCTCTGCCCGTGTGACCTTGAGCCACCCAGCGTCATCACTGCTGTATCGCTGCCTTCCAGTCATACTGTACTAATTAAAGAGGCTTGACGGAAAAGGATTGTGAGCTCAGGAAGCAGCTGAGACACTGGACTGCACCAGCTTCTCCTGATGATTGTTCTGGGCTGCTACTTCACAGTAATCAGTAAAGGACAGCGTGAGGAAATACATAATTTTAACTTCTTCCTCTTAGAACTGATACATCAAGAATTAACTTTTGGTGGAAAGGTAGGTCTCTTGTATGAGTCTGTGAGAAGCTGGGCTTAGTCACAACCCATTTTTATCTCCAAATCAAGTAAAGCTACAAAGGAGAGAAAGCGATAGGGAGAAATGACAGGAAGTCCCTCTCCTCCCTGAAACCAGCAACACTGGGGCTAAGGTCAGATACTGCACTGGTTTTTGATTAAGTGCTCTGCCTTAATCAAGCCTGATTAGGTTATCTGAAGCACCAGGGGACAGAGAGGCATTTTCAGGTGCCTTTTCAGGAAAATCAGATAAACCTCATCTGTTTCATATTAACTGTCACCAAGAACATGGCATAAAAAGACTAAAGAGAAGGACAACAATTAAAGTTAGAATGAAGTAAGATTAAATTTGAATGACCAGTACTGTGCAACAGATACTCTGAATCCTGAATTTCTCTGAAAATTTTAATTCTTAAACAAGATCAGAGAATAACACAAGAAAGAAACATGAAGATTTCTTTTTAGAGCAGAATTCTGTTCTTTTCCACTGATCAACAGCTGAGACTTCTTGTTGCTAAGGTGTGAAAAAAACCCAAAAGAGTAATTAACTTACTAGCTCATATTACCTAGCCTATTCTCCAGGAAGAAATCAAGCATATGGAATATTTTGATAGTTAAGTTTTCACTCAATTTAACACAAGAGGGGAAAAAACCAACCAACCTGTATTTCAAATGCATCACTCAAACTTCATCTAAATAAACACTGTATCTAAAAGTGTACTGATATTTAGATTGTATACCAGTATCTATAGCAATACCAGTAATCCAGGATGGCATAGTTTAAGACTGGTCTAACCTGCCCAGTAGGCATGAAAGTGAACTGATGGCAAACTGAGAAGACATCTTTTTTAAGATGACAATTCGGAATACTCGCATTTAACATTTCCTTAAGCCAGACCGTGATAGTAGGTCACAGAGTAGAGTAGCAGACACACGCAAACAATAAATGGAATAACTTCAACCAGGAATTCACATGGAAAATATTTCATGTTATTCACAAGTTACATGAAACTAACATTTTAAGTCTTTTGCACTATTGATAAAAAAAACCCAACATAATAATTGCGAATAGTTGCAGTTTGCATTTTTTAAAATAAAAGGTGGCAGCCCAGAATGACAGGAATCGAAACAAACTGTGTATCCCAAAACTTGCCTTCCCACTTTCTGGGCACCTTGCAGCAGATTTCTGCTCTTTAGTGTTTCAGTACAGAGCCACTCAAAATTGGCAACTACAGCAATTATCAGAAAAAAGTACAGAAGGGAAAGTAGAAAACAGAATAAGCATGTCACATTTACACTCCTTTTCTCTCCTAGAATGGACATGTCCATTTTAAGAAAAACTCACATATTTTCTGTTGGTGCACTACCTTCTGCGTTCATTTCCCCTAAATGACATCACAGCACAAGGATTAAAAGCCCTGCAAAAACTGTAACAAGATGAGGTTGAAAAAGCCTCAGGATACTGACACAAGAAACATTTTAGACAACTCAAACCCCTAAACTATTCCTCATTTAACAGCGCTTGTCATATAATTCAAAACTATTTTTCCCATGTATTTTAAATAAGGATTTTTTGCATCAACTTCTAAATTATATAGTTTATAGCAAACAACGTAATACTGTAAATGTAATGCAATTCTTAACAGAGCATGTTCTAAGAAATCTATTCCAAGACATTCCTTACTTTGATGGCTAAATAGTCTCTACTATATGCAGAAAAAAAAAATAAATCTCAGTATTATTTCTTGGCTGCCGAAGTAAACTGAGATAAAGGCAGAAGTATAATAGTATTGTCCTGTATAAACTTAAGGAAAACAGTTAACCTGCTTTATTGCAAACTTATTAGTCTTACTAAAAATACTTTCATTTTATTAGGCCAAAGATCACTAATTGCATCTCCAAGTCAAGATTTAAAAGTTTTTCTACAGTGTTCCAAAGAACAAATATTAGAAACATGATATACTCAGCATATGAAAACTCCACCCATCTACCTGATCTGTCATAGCCAGAAAGTCATACTTACGCTTATGAACAAAATAAGCCACCAAAGCATAAATCACCAAGCACAAAGTATATGTTAAACCTACATGATCTTTACATTCAAACCATTTCTGGACGTTTGGTAAGATTTATTCTTTGTGGAGAATGACAAGTAATAGCCATTCAAGCATAGTTTATGTTCTTTGTTTTCATGTGCCAAACTCTATCCCAACAGCACACAAAACACCCTCCTAGCCTTGGCAGTTCATGAGGTATCAATTATGACAAACATAGTATCATTTTACTCAAGTAAGCACGTTAGTAGTCACAGTTGCAGGAAGCGTTAGAGGTAGAAAACAGATGGTCTACGCTACGCACATCATGTTCAGATGGCACTAGGCTCTAATGATTTGGAATTCAGGATATTACATAGCTAAAAGAATTTAAGTTCAGAAACAGAGAACTGATACCTTGAAAATAAATGGTCTGTTTCTCAGCACAGAATACATATTTTCAGGATGAATATCCTCCACTACTGGACTGATGAAACAAATCAAGACAATGACAAAAGTCATATAGAAGCAAAAAGACATTATTTATTAAAAGTAATTTAATAAAATGTCCATAGGTAACTCAAAACCTAGAACTGAGATGTATGCAGAGGTTTATGTATTTTGCTGTATTTTCTGAAGAAGAAACTCCATTTGTAAGTTAAGATTTGGCTGTCCTTTTTTTGTCTTCTTACACAGTATTTTATAAGTTTCCATTTTCTTTTGCTTGTACAACCGTTGAGCTTCTTCTCTTTGTTGTTTTCTCTTTTCTGCTTCCTGAAATTAAACAGATGCTTATGAAATAATTACACACCTTCTACGACTACAAAGCAATGTATAAACAGTAACATTTATTTTTTTAAAGATACTGGCAATATGGTATTGTACTGACACTAGAAACAACCGTTTAAGCTTAAAAGCTTAATCAGGACTCTCAGTGCATACTGCAATCAAAACATATTATATTGCCTAAAGCTTCAAAAGAAGAGCCAAATTTTCTTCTGTAGAATATCCTAAGATAAGGTTTGTCGCTAAAATAACTACTGCTTCCTTTCTGTGAAATGAGCTCCTTGAAATTTCCCACTTTCTCCTCTTGAATGCAAGAGCCAGCGAGTCCAATCCAGCAGCCCGCATGTAAATGTCTCACCGATCCAGATGTGCTAGGATACTGGACACATCCGTATGGAAATGGCAGATAGGTTATGGAACACATTTGAAGTTGGAAGCTGGGCAGGCTTGTACTAGCACAGCACCACAAACAGCATTACCTATGGCAACTTAATCAAGACTGAACTGTTAGTGACCTGTCCCCTTCGAAGCAGCAGAGGCTGCCGTCTTTACTAAGAGAGAGGAAAGAAAAAAAATCCTAACCAAATTTTCAACTGTACAAACTTTCCATGTTGAGGGGACAGTACACATGCAACTAAATCACTAATGGAGGCACTTACACCATATGGATAATCATCATATTATGCTCAGGTTTTATCAAACAACTTATACCCCCTTCTCTAGTGTTGTAATTTTAGTAAGTAATTTGGGTAAACATCCACAACAAGAAAGCTAACTCGCTTGCTTCACTTATGTCATGTCCTACCAAAATATGCAAGGCATCACAAATCAGACTGAAGGACTGCTTCAGTTCATTTGGATGATTTCTTCTCATAAAGCTTACTCTTTGAAATGCAGTGCCATGCTGACCAAAAAGGCAGATGTTTCTGCAGACTGCCCAAACAGATGATAATTTATCAATTATGTTTTTGTTTTCCACGGCATAGCTAGCTTCTGGAATGTACAAAAATAAGTAAGAATGCTCTGTAAAGTAGAATATAAAATTAACAAGAAACAACACAAGAAAATATTTCTGAATAGAAATCTAAGAAGCTTTGACGAAAAAAATAAACTTGCAAAGATAATGTCTCTCCATTCAGAATACTTACACTTATTTTACTTTAGCAATGACTAATATCATTCATTCCTTTTTTTTGTTCTAAGCCAGAGTAGCATCAACTCTTACCTGTAATTCATTTCCTATCTAATAAATTTTACTGCTGTTCAGCATACTGTTGTAAATAACATCCACTTAAGGTACAAATCAAATGCTTATTCAAGGCAAAAATATGCATCTTACTTAGGTAGTTGTTACTTACATTTGTATTTTTCCTGATCTCTACTAAAACCTAGCTTTTTTTATATAGTGTGGAGGCCAAAACTGTGCTTTTAAGCTCATTTCTTTTCCCAAATAAATAACAGCAAATCCAGTGTTTGCTAACACACATGAGGGTAAAGTATGCGATCATCATATCAGTATTCCACATAAATGATTACTGTTACTGTGGCACTTAGCTACTCTTTGTTTTGCCTAAATATCTTGAGTAAGACCAAAAATGCTAACACCTCCCCTCAGGCAACTCTTATCTGTCGCTCAAAGAAAATTCCTTGCAGCCTTGCTGGGCTTTTTATTGTTCCTATTTCCTCTAAATAAGCTGGTCATAACATTAATATCTTTTAGCATGATCCGTATCTAATGTTTAAAAAAGAAGCTCTCAGCTGAACAACTGTGTAACTCACCCAGAATCATGGATCTTAAAAAACTACTGCATAAAACTACTCTAAGTTTTCAATACAGCTGAACTGAAGAAATAATATCTTCTATCTAGCTATATATTTATGTAGTATTTATACATTTATTTAGTTTGTCATAAAATTTAGTTTGTTATTTATAATTGCTGTTATATTTATGTTATTACATAAATTTAGTTTGTCAGCAGGAAGTTACACAACTTCCACAATGTTACTATGTGTGCCATTTTACAGTGCAACAAACAATGTACTGGGAGAGAATAAAACTCATTAAATAAGGATCTCTCAAATGAGTAACTCAAATGAGTTATTCAACAATGACAACATAAGATACACCTTGTAAGACTAAGTCCCATTAAATTAGAATAGAAAAAATTACCGAAGATTTTGGCCGTGGATACTATTTAATTGTTTCACTGTTGGTCAAAGCACATAAAAAGGTAAAATGGTATATACCCTATGTATTATGTGGCATGTATTATAATACCATAATACAGAGGATGGGTATTTCATTTTTCACCACAAGGTGATGGTATTGTTATTACTTCTCCTTCTACAATATTTAAGAGGTCTAGTATAATCCCCTGGAACATGCAGATGAAGCTCTACATTTTTCTGACATAAGAGAATCTTGCTAATGGCAACTGCAAGACAAAAAGAGAAAGAACAAAGAGAATGATAACTTTGAACACCTGCATGCCTGGATATTACTGTCAAGCTGAAGAAGACTGGAAGAATACCAATACTTGTGTTCCTCTCCTATGGTCCTATGTGGGTACAGATGGAAGACTGACAGGTAGAAATGGATTAATCTAGTCTTTGTCTACAATCAAGAAAGATCTCTGTTTTAACATTTACCTCCTTCTTTCTAGCACGCTCAGCCTTTATTTTCTCATACTCTTCTTTTGCCTTCTGATTGGATGTTTTCTTCTTAAATTTCCCTTCAGTAGTAACTGACCTGTAAGAAAAAGTGCATGTACTTCAGATACGGGCTATCACCAAGCAGGCCTAACCATATATCCCATAGCTACTGCAGAATGAGAGCACAGTATTCCACTCTTTCACTGTTTTTTGCATATTTGTGGAAGTTGATTAGAAATACAGATTTCAGAAAGATTATCCTTCTACATTGAATGGATACCTATTTGCACCTCTCTTAAATCATACCCAACCCCATTACATGTAACGTAACGAGCAGCCACCACGAAAACACAGCAGACTAAACTCTTCCAATGACAAGCGTACCAAAGACTGGACTGCACACAACTTTTAGTAACACATATACTTTATCTGCTGGATCTTCACATGGATGAGTTTCATGAAGTTTAAAGAGTGCCTACATGAGGGTTTTTTTCCCCCCCATCATAAGAGCTTTTCAGAGCTAGAAAACAGAATGCGCTAGCTTAGAGCTGTATTATCTCTTCCTAGTTCTGACATTACTATCTCTTCCTAGTTCTGACATATGGATGCAACTACAGGGATACAAGGACAGCCAGCTGTTAGCAGACTGCCTGCCAGAGAAGTCAGGCTGTCATGGCAAGGTTAAATAGCACAGTACTAACAATGTCTTTCAAAAAGTTTCTTCATGAAGGAGCTGGCATATTATTGTCCTTAATGTTCTAAAATTAGGAACTGAAATTATGTTCCTTCCAAATTTCAATATAAAAAACTTCCCAGGTATTTTTTGCCAAATCAATACAAGAAAACCAGTGCCATTTGTTTGGCTTTTACTGTCATGCTACTTTGAGTGAACTTTTCTGGTTATTTAATTCTAAATTGGTTTTTTTTCTGATTCACGATAAAGTCATTACATAAACGGTGTGGTAGTAAAGACATTTCACACCTGAAAAAGATAAGCCTTACTAGACATTTAACAACTGTTCACAAAAAGTTTTTGATTATTACTCACACTACAAAAAGTTGAAAGCTAGCCATCATTATCTATGAGATTTCAGACAGATGAACAAAAAGGAAAGAGTATGTATTTCCTCATATTTTCATTTAGAAACACCACCACTCTTCTGGAGAAAAAAAAAAAAATCATCTTTTCTTTATTCTCATCTCCATCTTGTGGCAATACTGTGCAATGACACCTTATTGTCTCAAGTACAAAACTATTTAAATTGCAATATATGCTAAAAATAGAACTACCTAACCAAAGTCTTATTTTCCCATAGTCCCACAGAAATCAAAGTCTATTTAACAGGCTCTATCCATCACACCACCTCAATTGGCCAAACACTAAATGCTCTTGGGCTAAACCTTACATTTAAAGCACAGTGGTAACTGCCATATTATTTCTGTGGAAGCAAGCCCTAAACATCATCTGCTTTGCTTTCTGATTCTGATGCAAATACAGCAAAGCTGTGTGTTTAAATTTTCTAACAATTAGGAAAAACAGTGAAGACCTAATGGCATTTTTTAAGTAAAGAAAAAAAAAATCAGCATACTGAAGTCTGTGTAAAGTGTAATATCTAAAAATATTTCTTTAATGATAGCAACAATTACTTGTTTTCAGAGACATATTTGAAAAAAACTTACTGTGCTGCTTTATTAAGTTTTTCTTCTGATAAAACTGAATCATCTGGAGGCCTTCGCCGTTTCTTAAGCATTTTTTCTTCCTCGGCTAGGTAAAGATGTTTCAAATGCTCTGGATAAGTATCAGTAAACTGATCATTCTGCTGTGAATGCACCTTTCTTCCCTTTTTCAATAATTTCTTGTATTGTCTCTCAATCTTTTGTTTTCTCCGAAATGCAAATCCTCGTCCTGAAAACATAAGAAAAAGGGAGTTATATACACCTGCACTGAAGCGGCACCAAACCATTCAATTGATTCCAGGACCACTTAAATACATTTTCTTTCCAAAATAGAAAAAAAAATCACTATTTGTGCTAATTTTAATAAGGACCAGTCAGAAATTCAAGGAAAAAACATTGTTATAAATCTGTTCCCTACTATCACATTGCAACTTGTAGAGATTTACTGAAAATTATCACCTAAACCCTTGAGAGAACACACCATTGCAAACATACTACTTAACGCACACTCAATGTGACACGCCTTTGCCAATGCTTTTCAAATACAGTGAAAAGATGTAATAACATTTCACTTTTCTTCTATTTCTGACAGCTTCATAAGTAACATCAAAATAAATTCCAAAACAGATTCCTAAAGCTAATCTCAAGGCGACAATGATAATAATAACACTTGCTGCTTAAGTAGTCTGCAGCTGCAATGCCACAGGAAAAAAAAAAGTGACTATATCACTGTATTATACTATGTTAATATTCCACCATACCTTTTCACGCAAATAGTGTTGTTATTGCTACTATTTTCTTTCTACATCTGTCCAGGAAGAGCTTTTCTATGGCTTCAAAAGAACATTACATCATAGGACTGGTTGTTTCTGTCTCAATCATTGTAAGTAGTTAACTTATCAATCTAAAGTTAAACATGTTTTTTTCCTAATACATTAGTATGTTTTTTTATTGCATTAGTCTTAAGAGCTACTGACTTTTACAATATTCATTGTAAATATTCATTGCTCACGCAGGCTGCCCCCACCCAGCCTTGCAGCCACCGGCCCCGAGCCGCCAGAGCCCCCCCGCCCAATGACGAGGTTTAACCACCACTGGGGCAGCGGGGAGGACGGCTCTCCGGCCTCCGCGAAGGCAGGTAGGCCTGGCCCCTCCCGGAGGCACGGCGGGAGGCCACGGGCCGCGACGTTCGGGGCCAGGCCGAGCCAGATCTCCCTCAACGCCATGACACCCCCTCAGGCCGGCCGGTGGCCAGTGGCAGCTGTCTCCCGCTCCCGGCTCACCCTCCTGGACGCTGCCCATGACGCCACGCAGCCAGACGGGCCTCCACACCCGCTTTCGGCGGGGACCGCGGGCCGCGGGGCCCCCATTTTCCTCGGCCTGTGCGGGCTCGCCGCTCCGCGCCGCCGCCATCACTCTTCCGGCGTCGCGCAGCGAGACGACGTCACCGAGCTGCGCCGCCTCCACTCGGCGCTCGATTCACCTCGCTTCCCGTAGCCTACGGCGGCGGCGGACCCGGCCCGGCCCGGCCCGGCCCGTTCCCCGGCCATGTCGCGGCCTCCCGGCGCGCTGCCCC
>KZ505635.1:3461399-3504027 GCA_002844005.1 Limosa lapponica baueri
ACGCTTTCAGGCAGAGCACAGAAATGAAGATAAAGCATCTGAAAGGTATGGTATTTGGGGGGATGGAGCCCCGGCAAAGAGATCAGTTTCAAAACTAAGGTAAAAGCTTTGACAAAGAACTTAGTTGAGAAAATCCTGCATCATGCCAAAACTTACGGAGTGTAGATAGCTCTCGTGTAGTGTTAGCTCTGAAATGCTACGTGAAATGACACGTGAGACAGAAGAGCACAGTGAGCATAATGGAAGGGTATGCAGAAAGTAGCATGTGGAGCTGTGTACTTTTTGGCATAGAAGACAAGCTAAGATAATGATTTGGATCTGTAAAGAGATTGAAGAGCTGTGAATTGCTACATCACTTGTAACATTTCTTTCTTGGATCTAAAGACCTTCAAAATATTAGCTGTAAGACTCATTTTTAAAGGGTTGAGCTATCTGGGAAAAAACCCTACAGAATTTATTTGTGCATGAAAAAGACACTGGATTATGAATTGACTTTGAGAGCCAGATGGAAACAAGACAGCGGTCCAGTCAGCAAGCAAAAGTGTAGGGAAGCAGTGAGGAAAAACTTTTAATGTTTTTGACAGGTCATGTCAGAGTCAGAGTTGATTCAGAGCAACGGGACGTAAAATTAAATGCAAATAAAGGCTGGAACAAAATTAATTATTAGATGAAGTAATTAAAAAGAAAACACCAAAGAAAAATTACCCTAATCTTACTTGTTTCTACGGGAAAGCTCATGAAATGATTCAGATACTGAAGTGGTGGCCTGCAGAGTAGAAAGAGAATCAAGAAGGCAGACTATTGTTCTGTACATTTTAAAATCACAAAATCATTTAATGATCTATGTTAAAAATGTGTGTTACAGAATCTGATACAGAAATTACTGGAACAAAAGACACAACTCATGGCTAAAATGAAGCACATGTTTTAGAAGGGTATGAAACCTTCATGCTGTGGCTAAAATATAACACTTCTTCAGTTTCTGCAGGGATTATTTCTGCTTGTTAAAAAAAAAAAAAACAACAAACAGAATTGTCCCTTTTTTGTAGCCTCAAAATTGTAGCATGCTGTTTAACATTTGGAAGGTTTTGAGACACTCTCAAAATTTCTCCGCTATGGTGACAAAATTGGAGGCACTGTGACGGAATGGGTATGTGCTTGCTGATTTGGTGTTTCATGCCTGACTCGTTTGACTGCATGGTGTTCTGTCCATCAGTCGTATGATGAAAACTGAAGCGTGTAGATGTGGCACTTCAGGGCATGCCCTAGTGGCATGCTAGTGGCCAAGATTGTGGGGGTCTTTTGTGTGTGTATGATTGGACTTGGTGATCTCAGAGGTCCTTTCCAACCACGAAGATTCTGTGATTCTGTAATATGAGTTTCTCAGTGAAGATACCTGCAAACATCTAACTATATTTGAAAATGTATTTTTCTGTTGGCCTGTATTAACATTAGGACCTAGAAACTTACTATCATAGTTTACTTGAGTGCTCTAGTACAATATAATAACACCAGAGATCAGAAACCAACCATTAGAAATCTTGAAACCTAACATAAGCAGAAATGGTTCTTCCTTATTTTCCTCTAAAATATTAACTGTATGTGTGGTTCTTCAAAATTATCAGATATTTAAATGTTAGTTATTTATATTTATCTTGAAATGGATAGTAAAAGGCTCTCATAACATGCTGTCATTCATACAACTATGGTTTTTTGGAGTGTGGCTATGAGAATAAATTTATTTTGCATGCTCAAATGACATTGTGGTCACTACCCCAAATACCTTACTTAAAATACGTGTAAAGTGACATTTTGTTTTCACATGATAAAACCTTTGCTTCCCAAGAGTTTGAGAAGTTTTACATTTATACATTCAAAATCCCCAACCTATTATGAAAAATTTTCTAGAATCTGTTCTAATAGGGATCCCAAATTAAATTTAGGGAAACAGAAGCGACATTTGACAGAAGTGATCTGAAAATGTGAAGTTGTCAGTTCATACTCACATAGCTCTGCAGGCTAAAAAGTAAAATTATTGCAGATTGGCACAAAACCTTTATTCAGCACAATATTTTATGTTACTATAGGGATTTTGACAAATACATATGCTGAATTGTAGTTTTAGAAGCTAGCAAGCAAGAAATTACAATTCTGTTGTACAATATTATATGCAAGAAGATAATCATGTTGCAGAACATTACATTATATGTTCTATAAATCAGTTTCAACGAATATTTTCAGATACTCATCAGATGATATTTCATTGTAATGACCATATAAAGGGTGGAACCCTTGTTTTCAGTTGTACCCTACAGGAAAATTTCAGATTCATTTTTGGATATTGAAAATGGTTTTATATTTTTATACATCAAAAACCTGACATTTGCCATATTGCATCTTGTTTAGCACGTCATTGCTGTAAATTGGACACAGGCACAGAAAAATCTGTGTTTAAGTATTTTCATATTTTACTGTAAATTACTATTTGTACTAAAATTCCAATTTTTTGGCATATGTTTCTTTCTTCTGAAGATTTATTTGTAAATGTATGGACTGGCTGGTTAAAAGTCATACTAGATTTCATCTTGTGAACAACCAAAGTAGAAACATTTTGAGAAAACTAATATTTTTAATATTCATAAATAATATGTAGTCTGACAACTGCCATTCCATAGCTTGAAGTCATGCGTCAGATACCTTAATATAGTTGTGGTTTTTTTCTTTTAGTTGGCAACCTGGGACAAAGATTTAAGTTTGGTAGGAGTGTTATTACAGGCAATATACTAGTGATTTGATACGAGATCCTACTAGTTCTGTTCATGTTCTTCCATCAGATAAGTGAATGCAGGAAGTTATGGAACATGGGTATTAACTGCATTTAATTTCATTTAATGAAATTTGTAAGGAGAGTTGATATATTTTATGCCAGGTGTTGAAAAAGTGAAAGCAGGCAAGCAGTGGGTTTAGAAGCTTTGCGTGAGTTCTGACAAAGCAGCAGCAAACTCCAAATTTCAATAATCAGTCTTTAACCTTGGGACGATACAAAGTCTCAAGATAAGTTGTATTTGTGCAATAGAGTGAGATCAGCAGAAAGTAAGGTGAAAGGAAGATTGAGTTGCTAAATATTGTGTACTCTAATCTGCAGAATATTTGCTTATGCTGTTAATTTTGATGAGCTATTTGAAAGTTAGATGGGAGAAATAAAGATAAATTTCTCCAAGGGTATATGTTTAACGATTTTCCATATCAGTGTCAGGGTACTGTGCTGTAAGATGGGTATGTGCATGGTCAGTGATAGCCTTCTTAGTGAAAAGAAAGCCCTAGCTTTCACTTCAGTACAGTATTGATGTAATTACCTAAACAAAATGCTTAACCCGTGGTAGCTTGTACAGGTGTGTCGTCCTTGTGCATGCATTTGTGTCCATTTTTTGCATTAACTGTTGTCTGTTCAGAACGACTTTTCTGGATGAAGAGACAGATATGCTGGCCTAGACCTTGTAGAAATTTCTGTTGGACTGGGATGCCATACTGGGTTGAGATGGTAGGCCAGTCTGATGCTTTGAAACAAACCTTTTCCAGTATCTATTTCTGTACTGTGCGTTGGAGGGCTGATGTAAACATTGGCATAGTGAGTTTATTTCCAGTAAAGGAAACTAATGTACTTAAAGATCCTGCCTATTGGAGTGAAACAAAGATGTCTCAAGTATTAAAATAGATCATGTTTATTAGCAACATATAGGTACCTAATTTGTCAGTAATGTCTGTGTTAATTTCTGCCTTTTGAACTGAAACAAATACATAAGTGTAATATTTATGGCTCCTATAGGATATTTCAGGTTGGTTTATTTTTTTTCTGTTTATTTCTACTAATACTAGTAGAAAGCTGATTAATATTACTGGTTATATATTGAATATATTACTGCATATATTAGTACACTTGGAGTCAACAAACACATCTTCTAATAGACTTGTTATGTGACAGTGACATGTTTTCATGAATTTTATTGCTATTCTGTTATGTGGAGGAAGAATGGCAGTATTTCTTCTTGGACCCCCAAGTATCCGATGTCACTGTAATGATAGAAAGCATATTTTTTTTCCACTAGTGATACAGTTCAGAGTATTTAAAATAAAAGGGTCAATTAAATCCACCTAATATCTAGCTAGACAGTAAAAAAAATACTGCTTATAAACCAAAATACATATAATATGCATGTATGAAAGTGAAAATTACAAAAATAAAATTTTATTCAGGTGTTTCTCATGCACCTCACACATGTTAAAGAAATATTTTGTAACAGGATGACATTCCAATGTATTTTCAAATCTCCGTTATTTCATATGATGTTATGTCATGAAGAAAAGAAATGGATTTGAGGGGAAAGGTTTTTGCTTCACCGATTTTTGTTTTGCTTCATCATACAAGATTGGACAGTATATTTAAAAATGTGTGCAAGTTGCTAAAAAGATTTTATTTTTCAATGTATGTGCTCCAGTTTTCTAAAATGGAAAAAAAAACCCAAACCAAATCATCCTGGTCACTGAGGAAAGAAAACTTGGAGATGAACAACATAGATGTATGTTAGAATGGGCCGGACTTTCCTCCAGTGTGTTACGCTAAATACTATACTAATTCAAAGATGTCATAGCGTGAGTCAAATAAAGTGGAACACTCACTTCTCATCAAGAAAATTAGTTTTCTTCTTCGCCTGGCAAAACTGTTGAATGGCTGGCTGGTCAAAATATCCCTCTGCACGTTTTTGACTTCATGGTTCATGTCTATCGCTTTTTCAATAATTGTTGGCATGCAATTGCTTATTGAGTCTCTTAAATCTTGTTCTCTTTCTTGACAGATTAGTGATTTCTTCCCACTGCACCAAACCTAAATATTTCAATGTGTTTTTGTTGATTCAGATTGCATTTATTTTGTGAATGTCTATAAATTTCCTGAAATGCACTTTATTCCCAGAAAATCTAAAATAAGTTAAATGAGTAAATGTCCCTTAAAAATAAACTGAAATTTTCTTCTTCAGCAATAACTCAAGCAAAATACATCAAAACATTTTGTACATTGAACAGCTGTATTTCTTAAAAAATCTAATAGTATATATTGTCAGATGGGGGTGACGGGGAAATGCATAATGAACAAGTTTATAAACAAAGAGAAGTGATAACATTGACTGTATTCTCGTGATGATTATACTAAAGTAGCTCTACTAAATAGATCTTTCCACATTTGCACTAGTTAAGCTAAGAGCAAAATTTGACCTTGGTTCTGAAGGGGGAATACAGCTGAAGGAAAATAATGAATTTTTCCACTTATGCAAGCAAAATAACTCGTTACTTCTGTCTCATACTGTTATTTATTGCTTGTAGTTCTGTGTCAGCATTGTTACAGAGATATTAAGCCCTGTTAGCAGAAATCTTTTGTTTTTCTTTTCCATACAGATGATGACACGTTTTCCGATGTGTTTTGTGAAAAATCTAAGCAGCTTATCGATGTACATTTATTTGCCCTGGCTGCTCAGTATTATTCATTGTCTAACCTTGGAGTGAGTACCCCATTAGAAGCCTTACTTGAAGCACTGAGAGGAGACAATCGAGGAACAACAGGTATATTTTCATTTGTATTTAAATTTTTATTTTTCATGATAGGACCTTTTCATGATAGGCTTTTTTTTTCCCCTACATGCTTCTCACTTCAATTTTCATTTATTCATAGATGGTTACTTCATTGCCTTTGTTTAGAAAATGGATTCTCTTGCTAAAATTTGAGCAGATGAGTAACAGCATTCAGTACCTATGGACCCTTCCTGAGATTCAATTTTAAGGGGGATGAGATAGGCAAGCAGGCACATCATTATTTGAGATGTCTTATTAATTCATTTTGTTTTTCTTCTTCCCAGGAATCATGGTTGCTATTCTTGTTGGTTTTTTTAAAGTCTCACCCTAAAATCTGGCAAGTGGGGGTTTTTGTAACATCTTTTGTTTAATATTAAATATATGCTTTGCTGTTTAGCTGACAATGGCCCAATAAGTGTTTGATGTTGCAAAAAAAAGCAAATATTTTATTCATTCTGTATGTTTTGGACCAATACCAAATACACATCATAGAACTAGAGTAATTTCATTTTCTGTAGTTAAAAAATGGGATTAAAGCACTCTCAAGTTGGCATCAAATTGGACACTGGAAGTCTTGTCCCTGATTCTGTTTTTTGTACCAGATGATAAACTGGCATTTATACTTACTTTGACTGCTGTAATTTTCACTGAAAACGTGCTCTTCATGGAGTCCTCAGTCATTATAGATTTGTCACTGTCTTTCAGATTTCTCATTAGTTTTTCAGAGACAGACTGAGCAGCTCTTTGCCTTTGCTTTCTAGTGTATTTTATCTCTATAATACGTTAAAACTCTGACATTTCTTATCCTAAGTGAAAACACCAGTATATACATTGGGCATCCCCCGTTTTGTACAGCTGTCTTTTCTTTCCAATTTTGCCATTTTCCATGGTTGACTCCCCAGTTTTCCATTTCTTCAGAATTACTAAAATGCCATAGCTAAGATAGTCTTAATGGTTTGTTGTGCGTTGGTCTTACTGTAAGTTTACTTTCTGGCTTCTTTCCCCCTGCTATTCATCTGAAGCCCTTTTGGCTTTTGTTTTTTTTTGACAACTCTATGCTGCTTTTATTTTGCTTGCTTCTTAGCTCTTTTCATTTTAATTATGCTCTCATTCCCTGCTAAATTTTCTGTCATACTTTTTATACTCATATTTGAGCTCATACCTGGAAAACTTTCCTAGACAAAAATGCAAGGATTCTTTCATCTTTTTGTCACACAGAATGGAACACTAGGAATAAGACAATTGCTGAATATTTTATTCTGTGTCTTGCAGGAGTGCTGCTCCGTTGGGTAACTGGGGCCTGGGTTTGTGATGCAGTAATTTTAAATTGTACTTCATAGAAAAAGTAAAACATGTTCCAAATGTATGCAATGGTATTATAATTCAAAACCTTTGTGTTCAGTTGGCAATAAAGTTAAGTTAAATTAACTTAACTGAAGGTCCTGGTAATCATTTGCCAGAAGCAAAATACCAAATTATGGATTCATAATGTGCAAGTTGCCAAATGAAAGTTGTGATCTTTTAACTTTAAGCTATTTCAGATATTTGGGACTCAATTCTGTATTTCAGAAGATATATTCATTTCCTGACATACTCAAGCTTGCAAGTTAAGAGAAGTTTAAGTCTGAGAAAACTGGCAACTTTACGATGGCCTTCCTTATATTCTGAAAAATATGCATCGGGATAATTCCATTTATGTTTCAGATGTTTTTAATACATTTTCTTGTTCTAAGACAAACGTGCTTATGAGCCTATTCCCACGGTTTGCATATTTGCATAGTTCTCTAACTTCTTCACCATCATAATATAGACATATTGCTGTCCTTCCTTAGAATTCTTGGTAAGCACAAACGTTTTAAGCTTGTTGTGGACACAACTACTCAGAATGGAGTTTTGAGTCTAAAAGACTTTCTCCATTGCTTCCTAACAAAGGTCACTGTGGTCCTTACTACACCATCAGGTTGCTTGCACTGAGCACACAGGATCCAGAAGAGCCTGTCACAAAGGGAGGAAGCCAGCACGGACAGTTTCTCTTGTTACAGGGTTCATATCTGATACAAGAAGCGAGGGTCGATAGAATATTGGATTAGGAGTACGCTCTACCTTTGCAGTGTGTTTATGGCCAAGGTAATGCCGTGACTGTTAATAAACCCATTTTTAAATTCCACATAGTGGAATACATGAGGCAGACAGAATCAGTCTGCCTTAATGGTTTTTTTTTTAGAATATGGTTATCCCAGTATAAGTATATGGAGTTAAATTATAGTAGTGTAACTGTAACTTCTGCATAGGTGGTGGTGTCTGACATGGACTGTGAATTTCATTTTTTATCTGGTGTATTTAAATTTCCATGGGTAGCTGGGATGTAAAACCCCTACATACTGCCATAGGAGATCTTAGGAACATTGCATTAGCCCTGTATAAAAGTCTCTCCTCAATTTGTTCAACTTCACAACTAAAGATGTAGCTGTAAATGGCATTACAGTGTTGAAGCAGGTTTTCAAATGGAAAACAGCTACCTATGCTAGGGGTTCACCATGGAAATAAGCAACATTTCTGTACCAGCTAAAACTAGTAACATTAAGCTCTCTGTTCCTCTCTTATATCCAGGGTACTGGATATAAGTATTCGAACCCTGTTTTCTTTTTTCATCAGGAAAGGAGTGGGATCTCTAAATTTCTTATGGTTTGTGAGATAGTATTTGTTCTGCTTACTTCGGTTGTCCACCTAGTAAGGAAATCTACATGTATAGTTATTTGTTTCAAGAAAGCGATTTCATGATAGCAGAAGGAATTTACACAGTTTGTTTAAAACTATTATACATTTTTTTTTCAAATTTGCAGTTGTGTTGGCGCTATAAAATACTCCCCAAATACAGTTTTTCTGTTGGATTGTAATATGTTTACTTGTTTTTCAAAATAATGTAAAAAAAATCTTCAAAATAATATAAAAGAATTTTGCAGAAAATACAACAACAATAAAATTTACTAAAAATCTGTAATTTTCTGCAAACAGTGTCATTTTTCCTGAGCTGAAATATAAGCAGATTGTACTTTCTGCACAAAGTAGGAAAAGAAGTCTCAAAAGGGTTTAAGGAACTTTAGTCACTAAGGTGATAAATACTTTGTATATGCAGATATAAGCAAACTATGATTTTTCAACTTGGAACCTCAGCTTTTGTAAGTTGGGTCTTGGTTTTGGATTTCTGGATTTCTTCCATGTTTGAAATACTTAATTTGTTTTAAGTACTCTCTGAAATGGTACTTCACACAGCATTGCCCAATTCAGTCTTTTGAGTTCGTACTATAGCAAAGAGTAAAAGGTGCAATGTGTGGTGATGGTTCAAAGTGACAGTGCTGCTTTGGAGAACAGTCAAACAACTTTTATTTCTGTCAAGAAGTTAAATGTCTGTTTCTTCCTGTTCCCGTTCTGCTGCTGCTTCTGATGAGCCTATCCAGACACAAAAATGTTCAAATATAAACAAAAAAAAGGACCTTTTTTCTTTTCTTTTTTTTTTTTTAAATTTTTTTTCCTGTCTTTTTTTCTTTCATTTGAAATGCTTACAAATTAAGAGTTTTTAGGACACTGTAGATCTTCCCAATTTTAAAGTTAAGGACAGCCTTTAGTGAAATGACAAACACTTGTTTCTGCTATTTGGTTTGTTTGAAAGTATTTTAGTCTATTTTTTTCTTTTGTCAGTTCATAGAATCTATATTAGATTTTAAGTATTGTCATAACAGTTTATTATAAAAAAACCAGATGTTTAAGAAATAGAGAGATCCTGGGGGTTTTGGGAAAAATAGAGAAAACACTAGGTTTCTCATGAGCTCAGTTCAATTCCCCACTCTCTTTTAAAGAAGTAACACTCTTGGCTCTGTTCCCAGAATGATCTGATCAAGGAATGAACCTAGTTTTTGCCTAATGATCAGTTTCTGGACAGATGAACACATACTGTGCAAAAAGCAGAGAATGGGAAAGTATATTAATCTGCCTAGTCATGTAGAAAAGTCTTATTTTCTAGGAGCATGCTCATCAGTAATGGTCCAGTTTCCTCTACCATTACTCAGACTTACAAAAATTTCCATCAATTTAACTAGAGCCAAGTGTCCTGTAGTGTTGGTCGCCTAAGAAAAATGTGTGGGTTTCTCCCAAGAGAGCAACTTTTGGGCTCCTCCTTTGGTTGGGGATGTAGAGATTAGCAAGTGGGTTCTTGGTGTTCTCCGCAAGCAGTAAACCTGTGGTAGAGATTGACTCCATCTCATTAACAGGTTTTCCAGCCACACTGAAATGAGTGATTTTCTGCCATACAGATGTAACACTTTTGTAACCCTTCCACAGGGTAAATAAAAAAAAATAAAAGTGCATTTGCCTTTGAATTTCCCCAGCATAATTCATAACTTTTATTTGAGATTATTCCCACTTGATATTGTGAGCAAATCTGCAGAATTAACAAGCCATATCATGTGATTATTAATTGTCTGTGCCCTTATATTTCATATATATAAACATGATAAATGACACAAAAATAAATATTTTTTAATGAACAGGAAGAAATAGTACAGTTTTATAGTAGCAGCTATTGTTCAGTATCTGGTCAGGTATTAGATATGCTACATCTTAAAAAAGCTACACTAACATTACTAAGTTTTACAATGAGTTGAATATTACTAATTCATCTGTAATTCAGAAGTTAGTCTTGTAATAATTCAATGAGTTTTTATTTGGAAATTACTATCCTTAAAATATAAAAATACTATAACATATTTTTAGGCTGGTATTTTTTCTGGTTGATCACAAATCATTATTATTATGGGCTGTGTTAACCTGTATTTATTTTCTTAATCTGAGACAGGTATCAAAACTGATGAGTTTATGAATAATAAGAAATCACATGAAGTGCAGGTGATGTCAGAGTTGGTAGACAACATAGCGAAGTATTGTGGTATAAAGCAGGTAAGAAAGCATTTCTTAGTGTGTGTTACTGTGTACCTTCCAAATTATTTTCCTTGTTGTGCTCGAATATATGATTTTGATACTCTGTCATTGCTGTTCTTATTTTCCTGTAAATAATTGTAGCTAAAGAAGAGCCTGTAGGGCCAAGCTGAAGGACAATTTTGTTTACAAATATATCTTTCCACAGGAGCTGCCTTTTGATGAATCATGATCATTTTACGACTCATGAAAAGTTTAAGAAAATATAATCATCCTCTATATGTTAAGCAGCTAAAAATTGTACTGCTTTTTGCTAGGCCCGGGTACTGCCTTGTTTACTGGCAATTTACCATAAGCATCAGTCGGAGAGCAAAACTTCATTCTTCTCCTTCTGTCAGGCACACAAGAGTGCCACATAGACACCAAAACAATAAGTTTGAGAAATTTCGAAAGTTTATTTTATTCTGGCACAATTCTTGTTTAATGCTGTTCACCTTTGTTTAACATGGATGGAGGTCAATCAATTAGGAATTTAGTTAGGACCTTTTTAGCTTGAAGGGAGACCAGATTAAGCAGAGATTTATGTAGCAGAATGTGCATGAAATACATTTGGTAGAACACATATGAGATCTGGACACCCAACACCATTGTCAGCCAGCGACTACTCTGTGATTTGACCGTTCCACATATCAGGTAACAAATCCATCCTCGGATGGTGAAGAATTGCAGGATTCCTTTCTCAAATTTGATTGTAACTTACCTTTTATTTTCACATGTAATTATGATTGTACAGTGCACTAGATCACTGTTGCATTTAAACCTTGCAGATGTTTACTTCTGGATCTGTTGACAAAACACAAGGATCATGAGAATACTTGACTTCTTTGAGTACTGGATTTCACATTCTTTTAGACAACAATATGCCAATTTTTCTGTAAGTTTTTTCAGTGTTAAACTTTCAGTTAGATTCCACATTTTAGACCTTTGTTGCAGTAAGGCTAAATTTTGAAGTATCTCGGTGAACTGAGTTGGTCTAATCGTTTTAATATCTATAATGCTGGTAGCTGACTAATGTAGCTTCATCCTCACTTTAAACTGGAGATGTCTACTGGCTCTGGACGCTGTATTATATTCCTTTCTACCTCTCAGCTGCACTTGCTTTCTGTGCAATGGGCTGTAAGTGTAAATGGAGACTAATTTCCTCCAGCCTAATACTCATTCCCACAAAGATGTGTGAACACACTATATCTGCTTAAAATGAAAGATTAATAAGGTATCTTCCCGGATTTTAATTTTATGCTGAACATATTCCCCCTGATCTTTTCTTTTTTTTTCCCCATAAGTAAATATTTCTGAGTATAGTTTCAAATTAAGGTATCAGATGTGGGTAGGGGGGGAAGAGACAGCTGCAGTTGGGTAGGTCAAGTCTTTATTACTATGGTCTCTGGTATTTCTCATCTGCCGTATTGTGCCTGGCCATTCTAATGGCAGAGTGGTAGCTGGCCCGCTTCATACCTGCACCAGGGGGGGTGTGCTAAAATTTCATGGTGTGGCCAGTCATGTGCTGAGGATAGAGTATACCGCTGTGCTCTATTCAGTTCAGATGTAGAGATGTCACTGCAGCATCCTGAGTTCCTGATGCTGCCACCATAGACTGAAGGGCAGGCTCCAAAACTTGGATTCATCTCTGAGTTGCTGAAGCTGAACTTTGTTTGGGAAGTTATTTGGCTCAGACTGTGTTTAATTTAGATAATGTAAATGATGCGGTGCTTTTGATAGGTTCAGGTCAGGTTTGTGGCATCCTTGGAAACAGAGATCAAAACTCTGAATGCTGACCATCTGTTTTGTGAGGAACGACTGACAAAAGCAAAGTTTTAGGCAGTCTTCTCCTTACAGCTGGGATTTCCCAGTAAATATAGAGCTGCAATTAAGGCCAAATATTACTGGATGAGACGCAATCAATTTGTGAGCATCTGCGATCGCTTACAGTGATGGAAGGCAATCTCTCCAGCAGCTCTTTCGAGAGCCAGCCACAGTGACAAGTGTGGGTGCCCTCAACAGCGCCAAAGTGGATGTGCTCTGTAAAGAATAGACAGACAGTGGCAGCAGATTTCTGAAAGTAATTTCTTCTATCATTAGCATGTTTTTTGCCTTGCTTACCTTTTGCTTCAGACAAGTATTAGTTGTTGAAGTGTTGAAGACTTTTATGTACTGAAAAAGCCATAGGAGAGCATAATTTGCTTATAATGCAACACTAAATGTTGTCTGTATTTGATGGAAAGTGGTGTTTCATATAGCATTTTCATTTAGATTTTAAATAGCTCCTGTGAGATTCAGGAATGAAAGGAAAGGAAAACCCATGTTCAGAGAGTAAAAAAGTAGAGCCACCTTAATGACCTAACCGAAGTCCCTAATGAGGCTGGTCACTAATGAAATCTCTAACCAATCATTATTAAGTATTTGTCAATACGCTGCAGTCTCATACAGTGATTATGCGCTTTTATCAGATGGCTTGGAATATCTTTATATAAAGGGTTATTTTCTTGAAAACATTTAATGAAAAATATTACTGCAGTATATCACTGAATATGAAATGCCGACTGCTCTATGTTAACATTTTTCCAATTTAGTCATACACTGTAACAAAATTTATTTGTGCAAAGTTACAAATCCCTAATAAATGAAAAGAGCTTTCCAGTTACATTAAAAAAAAAAAAAGAAAAGCCTCCTTCTCAGTTATTAAAAAGCAACTCCTTTTGTTTTGGTTACCTTTCAACTTAAAAAAATATAGGTATTGTAAAGTTTTAGGAGAGTTTTTTCCTTATTGATTTTTTTCTCTCCTTCTCGCAAAACAAAATATATGCGGCATTTAATTAAAAAATCTAGAGCTATGAAAACATGACACATGTTTTACAACAGCACGTGTCCTCGGGGTGTTTCTTTCAGATATTACAGGTCGCTGACAGCTTGAAAAATGCCCTCCATTTCACCTCCATACCCATGATGTATAATGGGTGGTAGAGGATATTGCTCTCTTGTGGTATTTTATAATGTAGTATAATAAATAGTAAAATGAGAATAAAAGCAAAAATTTTATTACTACTGTAATCACTTCTAGGTTAATGATTTGAATTAAAACATTAAAGCAAACTAACTAAAGGGTTTTTTTCCAGTTGTTTACTGCCTCTTTTAAGGATTGTTCCTATTATACAAGTGGAACTTTTATAAAGAAGTTCTTGATTAAACTCTGAAAAGAAGCCAGTGATGATTCCTCTTTGCTTAAATGCACATTTGTTTTCTTTAATGTATTTTTGAAAGTTTTCCTTGGAAATTGCAGCATGCGCAGCAAGAGTTGCAATGTGTAATGTAAGCATGATATAATTCTGCATTCAGCATCCATTACATCTGTGATTTGGTGCTGGGAAATGTTGGAATGCTTCTAGAAATGGAGTTCTTGATTGCACTGTGCCAGAAACTGTGTTTAAACATAGTACCCAACTCACTGTGGACAAGACCTTTGGAGTTCATTATATCATGGAAATTTCATTTTAAAAGTTCATGCTTGGCAGATACACTATGGATTGCTGATTACCTTTCCTTATGTAATCAAGGGAAGGTAAAGCAGGGATTAATTTAATGCAGTCTATTTGTTTAGCACAAGATCATTGCCTGCTTATTTTTAGTCAAATTTTCCTTTCGTTTTAAAACTATTTAAAACTATTCTCCCAGTGATAATTTAACAATATATTACTGTTTTCTTTTTACTTGGAAACAACTAAAAAATCCTTACCCGAACAGCAGTTTGTCTCTACAGCCGCTAGAGGTCACACGTAGGAGTTAGGAATAATTCACTAGCTGACTGTGTCCAAATGCTGCCTCTCACAGAAAGAATTAAAATCCTTGCAGAAGTGGATGTGTGCATATTCTGCATAGTAGTAATATCAGTGACATAAAATAGTGGGTCAAATCATCCTTGGGCGCTTTTCTTTCCTTCACTTTTAAATAATCTAGGAGGATGTTGGTGATAAATGTGACAAATAAATGACATTTTCAAAAAGTATGCTTAGATTCTATAAATTCTGTTTTACTAAATCCACTCCTGTTCTGAATACATGCAAGGAATTTTAGGATTATAGTGTACCTAGATGGCAAATATGCAGCAATATCACATGAAGAGTGCAGATGAAAAAGCCATGTACAGCCTGGGTAAACAATTTTTATCTAATAGTGTGTATTCTCCACTCTTCTATGTAGTCTATAGTGACAGTGGTTCAAATTTTTCTTTCTAATTCCATGGCTATACAAATCTTTAGCTTTCTTTGTTCGATAAGAGTATTGCTGTACTGAGTGTTCTTCACTGGTAAAAAATATGCAGTTGAATTTAAGATGGGTACATGTATTGTAAGCTTTCTTGTGAATGTGTGACAGACCAAGAACAAGACATGGATGTTTTTGAATCAAACACTTTCAGGAACATCTACAAAGAAGCCATTATATCTAATCAATATAAGTTTTGGTAGATACCTAATCAAAAGTGAACATTACCATTTTCTTTCGTTAGAGAAATGTCACTCTGCCTATTCTTGTAAAATATTTTGTTATGTATTTATTACAAATTACAACACACATGATAAAAAGCTGTCATTATGTACTTAAAAGTTCTCAGATTACCCTTGTGTCTGCTGCTACTCTGTATAGTGTTTTCCTTCCCGTGTTATATCAGTCACTGAAGTCGCACGTGTTAGCAACTCTGAGACAAACTAAGCTGTAGGTCAGTTATCCCTTCTATTCTCTCCTTCCTCCAGAAGAGGCAGTGGGAAGCACATGAGTCATGTGAGCCCCTTTGTTTTATTACAAAGGCATCCTTATATTAATCAAAGCTGTATGGATGATTTGCACAGAATGGGAAAGTATATACATAAGCATTCTGACAGAAAAGGGGGTATTAATATCACCTCTCTTTAGGTCATATCTGAAGTGATTAAGTTAGGCAGCAAGTCTGAAGATGCTGATTTCTGTACACCTAGTGGGAGTAGACTCCTCAGTATGTGAGTTAGGTGGCTGAAGCTAAATACTGTGAACACTTGCTTTGCTAACTCTATATCCTGACCCAGCTTAGCAAGAGCAGGTTGTGTTGTTAGTGTTTTATGGTTATTTTCTTTAATGGAAGGAAGTTCTTTGTCAAAAAATATACTCAAAGTCTTTCCCAGAAGAGTCAGGACATGTGCATTGCTTAAGCATTGCAGTGTCTGTTTTCTGAAGCAAATCAGTTATGACTTAATTCTCTGTTTTAATCACAAGATGGAGCAACAAAGCAAATGAACTAAGTGTACTAGGAGGTATAACTGGTAACGTAATTTTTAAATCCATGCTTAAGTTTTTAGGGAATTATTTTGCGTGTGATTGAAATGTATCTTGTTGCTCATTAATATAGCAAATTTTTTTTCCTGTTGTCTAGGTGATTGATATAGGTTCTGGAAAGGGCTACCTGAGTTCATTTTTGTCCATGCAATATAACTTAAAAGTTTATGGAATTGACTCCTCAAACACCACCACTAATGGCGCTCATGAAAGAAACAGAAAATTGAAGAAACACTGGAGAGCGTATCAGAATCGAGCAAAAGCAAACGTTCAAAGCCAGAGGTTGGAAAAGGCAAATGACAGGCCAGTGCAAAGTGAAATGAATTGTAAAGCAATCAATGAAAAGCTCTTAAATAAAACCAGCAGTCTTCAACATCAGGACCAAGTGCCTATCCAAGATTTAGTTCCTTCTTGTGGTTTCACAGAAATAACTACATCTGAAACCAGCAAACAAACTGAAGTTGATTTGGTGGCTTGGACACAGTCTGACGAGAGCAAACTTTCTGAAGAGATTCTTGCTATTCTAAATGTTCTGCCTGCTGATGCTGTAGAAGTTTTTTCTTCATCTCAGTCTAACTGTGGGGAACTCTGTGAAGAGGAAAAGGAGCAGAGAAAAATGGCATCTCTCCAGGCTAAAGCGAGCAAATCAAGTGAATCAAATCTGTATTTTCCATTGACCTCTTGCATCACTGCAGAAACAGAACTCAGTGACATCATAAAAGATCTGGAGGTTATTTTACTAGTATTTTAAGTAGATTGACCGTTGTCTTTGTATTGCAATTTTCATAGATACATAATGTTTGATGAGTCTACACAGAGTGCTGTCTGTGTTGAAAATGAATATTCTGGCCCAATAATGTTTTTCAGCCAGTTAACAGAAGTATGTCTAGCAGATACAGATTGTTTTTCTATTTTAATATGTGTTGGGATTATTTTGAGTATTGGAATATGTAAAGCAGCCTTTAGAATTTATGGGGTAGATAATACTCAGTTGTCAAAGTTAACAGCATACATATTAGCACATTCAGGTATTTTACAATTGTGGTTGTAGATAACATCTAATTATTATGAAAAGAGTTATGTTTAACAGGTAGATGGATATATTAAGCATTGGAAATTGAATTTGACTGAAATTTCTTATTTTTAAAGTTTGATATTTTTGTAATTTTAATTAAACTTTAAAGGCATAGGACAACTTTTGTATATAGTACTCAACATAAAGAGTTTGTTAAGAGCCCTATTTGTAAATTATATTTTTATATTTTAACTTTTCATAGTTACTTTAAGTTCATTTAGTAATTTACTAGCTGATGGGGAATGGGAAAAATTCATATTCATACTGTAAGTTCTGAAATGAATTTGCCAATGAAATATGGGTGAAAGAATGCATCTTTGTATATAGCCCAGGACTAATACTCAGGTATCGTATTTTGCTACACTTAAACCAACGGTCCAGAAAGTACTTTCAGTTATACCCAGGCAACCTCACTGAAGTCAATGGTGGTCCAAAAGTGTACCTGACAGAGATAGGCTGCCCTCCTATTGTTAAGAAGTTTTGAGCGTCGTAATGTGTTTCTTCTGTCTGGCATGCGGTAGCCATCTTCCACTAGATTTATCCTGAAAGAATCCCTCCAACTTCTCCTGTCCTGGGGTTTAAATGCTGTCCTTGAAAGTGCACGTCTTTCCTTAGCTTCCAAACTTTAGTCTTGTTCCACTGTTTCTATAATTGCATGTGGAAAAAAGCTTTGTGGAATGGTGAGCTGAAGCTGACTGATAGGATAAAAGTCTTTAAAAACGAAGCTGGATCGAAACTGAACTTTTGCCATCTAAAAATTTTTGGATCCTGAGACAAGGAGAGGGCAAGCACAGAGAAGCAGCACAAAGTGGAAGGTGACAAGGATGATGGGAAAAATTAAAAAACAGAGGAAGAAAGGGGAGGCTTGCTGTTTCACGCATACATATAGTATATAGTACAGATGTGTGAGAAAATCAAATACAGAGCAGCAAAAATACATATACATGGAAAGTCAAAATGATTATAGAAAGGTAACACAATTGAATGCCCCTGGGCTAATTTCTTGTTGATAACCTTGTTAATAAGTAAGGCTGAAGTTCAAAGCAATGCTATGTTTACCATGTAGATTCCAACTAATAATGCTCCAAGGGACAAATCTTGAATCTTGTTATGAATGGTGAGAAGAGGGGTAATTAGGATGGAGAAATAGAGGAAAAAGGGAAATTGAGGAAAAAGAAAGCAGGAAATAAAATGGACAGAAGAACAAGAGCAGCTGAAATTCTTACTTTGTGCTATGGAAAAAAATGCCCATTTGTTGTTGAACAGTAGTAGGCACACTGCAAAGCTGTGGCAGTACTATGGTTTTGGAAATAACAAAACATGCTCTTCACAGTAGCAGGAATGCCGTAGATAAATCCAGCAGATTTACAGCAGTAAATCTGAAGTAAGAGAAAGAAGTAGCAGTGGTAGTAATAGCAATAACAGGAAAGCTAGGAAAGACAAGAGAAAATGGTCCATATCCAGTCAACACGTAGGTTTTCCCTTCCATGCAGGTAAACCAGCTGCTACTCATAGTCTTGAACTTCTGCTTCCTCATGGCCAGTGAAGGTAGAATGCAGAAATGTGTAGTTCCTTACCTGAACAAAGCAATGAGCACTCTATCACTCCATAGGGGCAATGCATCCTGTTTTCTTAGCACTGACAAGCTTTTATTTTATGCATTGAAAAATTCTAGAACAGAACAGCAGGAGTCCTCATGGAGTTGTGTATTTAAACCTTACAGCTTGATAACCATTTGCAGCATGTTTGGGTTTTGGAGTTTGTTGTTATTCGTGCTCTTTCAGTTGAAGAGGGAGATGCTTTATTGTTGGTTTTTTTTTTCTTTTATTCTTCTTAGGACTGTATGATGGTGGGTCTACATACATGTGGCGATCTTGCTGCAAATACATTACGAATTTTTACTGCCAAGCCTGAAATCAAAGCAGTTTGCAGTGTCGGCTGCTGCTACCATCTGTTGTCAGAACAGTTTGAAAACCAAGAAGGTAATTCTTCTGAGCTTAACTTGTGGCTGCCAGTTTGCATGTTAAGAATATTGTACCTTTTAATTAATAACCTCCTTGTGTTTGTTCCTTTCCAGTGGCTTATTTAGTACTGGTTTTAATTATATTATGTGGGTCATTCACTCCCGGATGCCCTGTAGCTTTTCTGTTGTGCCAATATTCCTAATATTCTTACTGAAATTAGGGACATTAATGCAGAATGTTTTTATGTGGTTATGAATACAGCTGGTTTTATTCCATTACTTCACTTGTAAAATGTGGAGGCTTTTTTGGTCCAATATGTTTTCATCCTTTTGAAATATTTTGTACCAGATTTTGCCCTTGGCTTTCTGCATGCAATATCCATTTATGTTGAGTTGTACATGTACAACTATGAGTAGAATTAAGTCTTTGTAATGTAAGTTATTATTCAAAAAAACACTCATCTGAGTGCTGTGTTCTGGGGCATTGCCAGTTCAGAATATTATGGAACAGTTTATATATATAGCAGTTTTTTGTGGGGAGACAACCTGAAGATTATTTGGGGATTCACACTACAGGCGAATTTTCCTTCAAAAGTGAGGTTTTTCCATTTTTTGATAGAAAGTTGATATCTTTACTTGAAAGGTAAACTCTTCACCTTTCTGTACAGCCTTCAAGCAACAGAAAGTTAAAGATTGTCTTTGCACAAATGGAGTGAATGCATGGTGCTGGGTTGTTGGCTTTATCATGGAAAGCTCATGTTCTTTCTGATGTCTACTGTTTACAGAAGTCTGTTTGGTTTAATACGGCCTGTATATCAACTTCAAAGTTAACTAGTATAAAATAAAATAATAATAAAAGATATAGGCAGGTAAAAACTGCTTTCTATTTCAACATCCAAATGCTGTGTTTTCCCTAGCATTTTCGATGGTATCTTCTGCTACTTTTTCATGTAGTGTGCAGACTTACACGTGCGTTAATGTGTTCATTTCAATTTAGCTCATTTGTTTTTAATGCATAATGAAAAGCACTAAATAGCTGGCTTTTCTGGGACAAGTGTTATGTATCTGAGTTATCTAAATGACCGTCTGCTGAAGTCTTAGAACCTGATCACCATATCAACCAAATTTGAGAGAAAGGTGGATTGGTAAAGTTTGTTTCAGCTCTTTCGGGGAACTTCATGGACAGAAAGGCTCCAGCTGCTAATCTTTAACAGTTGGCTGCTCAGGCAGCTAAGCCACAACTCCAGACTGACCATGACACATGCTAGCTCTTGCTTGTTTTAATGATCTTTTCATGTTGTTTTTATCTTGCTCTGCAACAGTTTTAAGAGTTCTTGCAGTGTATTAGTTTCACTTATTTCAAAATACTTCAGATGATCTCAAAAAAACAAAGAAAAAGAAGATACTATCAAAATTCCTAGGTTACAGGAATATTCACTAAGTGTGATTAGTAAAAAACATACAATTCTTGATTACATTGGGGTTTTAAATAATGGTGAACTTTTCAGGCACTTATAAAGTTGTGTGTCTGAAACATTTCATTGCTTCTTGTTATTGCAAAGAGGCTACAACTTCCTGTTCTAGCTGTAGGATTACTTTTTCCAGACCAGCTTTACTAAATTATTTTTACTCAGACACCACCAAAGGATCAGATGTGATAACCTATTCCAAGTTCAAGCAAACAGATGTACATGCACAGTGGTAAGAGATACCGCAGTTTCATAGCAGTGTGGAAATGAAGCCAAATTGCTCATTGGAATTTCTGGCTGTTTGATTTTTCTCAGCTTGAAGGATAAAAATTACTCTCAAAGAAGAATCTTTAGGCAGAATAAAAGGAAATTACAGTATTCTTTTTTTGGAAAAGAACACATAAGTAGTTCCAGTGATGCTCAAAAAACTGCTATTTTTTTACTATTGCTATGAGGGTACGTATTCTAAAATCCATAATGCTGTTGTTGTATTCCCCTGGTAAAGTCATTTATTATATGGCTTGTTTGTGTGGCTTGTATGCAGTGGAAGGGTACGGGCCAACAATATCCAAGAGCTAAAATTTCTTCAAAGGGAAACTGGGAAAGAATTTGGACAACAGCTTGTGCCTACGCTTCCTATTCATGGATTTCAAACTGGCAAAGCATTGTAGAGGATTCTAGGGGACTCTGTATCTAATCAGATGATATGGATCAAACAATTCACTCTGTGCAAGAAATTAACTAATTCCACTTGCAGCTGTTTGAGGCAGGTGAATTTTGGTACTGCTTCCAAAATGGACCAAAACATAGAATCGTGATGACATAATTTAACTTTGAAGTGGCCTCTGGAGGTCATCTGTTCCAAATCACTGTGCAAGGCATAGCCAGCTTAGATCGGGTTGTTCAGGGACTTGTCCAGTCATGTTTTGAATATCTCCAAGGGCAATGACTCAGCAGCCCATTCCAATGTTTTCCCTCCTCTTAGAATTCTTTTCCTCATATCTATTCAGAATTTGGAGCTTTATCTATTGTCTTTTCATTGTGCACCTCCAAGGAGAGTGCGGCTTGATCTTTTCTGTTCCCTTTCCTTTAAGTGCTTGAAGACAGCAGTTAGATCTCTCTTTGACCTTTTCTGCAGCCCTGTAGTCCTCTTGCCATCACTGAACACATTCCAGTAAGTCAGTGTGGTGGGCTGGAGAGCCCAAAGAAGCACTCTAGATATTCTCACTCTCACAGGTGCTAAAAAGGGCAAATAATCATATCCCTTAACCTGCAGCCTTCACTATTAAGCTTCACAGCCCTATCAGTTTTCTGCCCACCTTAACGTCCACCTATCTGAGTCATATCTTTCCAATTTGTCTATAAAGATACTAAGGAAGCCTTGCTGAAAGCCTCGCTAAAGTCAAGGTAAACTCTGACTATGCTCTCCAGTAGTTCATAGAGCCAGCCACTGCATCACAAAAAGCAATAAAGTTTGTCAGTCCCTGGTAAATTCCTGTAAGCTATTGTTGATCTTCTTCTTGGTCTTCATGGGTCTGGACATGGTTTCCAGGAAAATTTGCTCCATAAGCTTATTGAGAACTGAGGTTAGGCTGCAGATGGGTGTGATATTTGCCCTTTTCCTGTCATCAAGAAGTTCCCTTGATGGATGTGACCTTTCAAAGATAATAGAGTGTGGCCTTCGTGTGCCACCAGCCAGTTCCCACAGCTTCCTGAAATGCATCCCATTGGGTCACATGCACTTGTGTATTTCCAGTTTGCTTGTGTGGTCCCTGAGCCTAATCTCTGCTGTAGGTGGTCCTTCACTCACCCAGGCTCTGACTCTAAGCTCAGGGAAGCTACTGGCTAATCTAAGCATCAACCAGAGACTGCAGAGACCTGTAGAAGCCTTACATGGGGAGACTAATTAGTATTAGGATGTAGACTTAGGGCTAGGTCTCTATGGTGATGGATAGAAGATCTTCCTAAGAAGGAGAGAGAATTGTGCAGAATTTGCTGCAAGACAGGAAATCACTTATTTGTCTGAAATCAGTCCAGTAAGCAAGGACTTGTCTGCAAGGACACAGTGGCAAGTTCTGTTACAAAGCATTTTATACTTATTTTATCATGACTTAGTAGCTTTGAGGCTTTGTAGTTTTTAAAAATGTGTTTTTAAAATGTCATTGCTGTATTTTATGTCTATATTTTTGCTCAGTTTAAAAGCTTTTTTATTTTCTTGAGGTGCTCACCCTTAAGGACAAGGTTGTGGCAAGTTCACCTCAAAGCTCTTTCCCCCAAAGTAGCACATTTTCCGTCTTCACTACTTCTTTCATGTAAATGCAGATGGTTGATCTCATAAGCCTGCTTGAAGCAGGTGTGCCAGCTCACAAAAAAGCTGCTCTGGACTGATGGTTGCCATAACTTGAGATGGCTGGGCTGTATGTTGTTTGGCAGTTAAGTTTCATTTAATACCAAGATCAGTCTTATTTGAGGCCAGTGAAGAATTTCTTACTCACTTCATATTAACTGGAATTAATGGATGTTCGTGGGAAGAATTTTTACATGTTTTGATGCCTAACATAGTGTTTATAAGTCTGAGGTAGTGAGTTAACAATATCAACAAAATATTACTATGCTATTTTTGGCAGGCTATTGAATTATCTTGGCTATTGCCAGTTTGGGATTTTTGTCTCTGAGGAGCTGACTACAAGGAATAATGCCTTACATTTCACATACATTCTAAAAATATTAAAGATATTGCAAGATTGCCTCATTCAGTTTGCCATTAGATGCTCTGTGAATACTTTGGGAGCATTTCTGATGAAAGTAGGTGCCAGTAGTCACAGTCCTGAGTATTGCAATCAGTATATAGTGTCCTTCTAAGTGTCTATAAATAAGCTAAATTCAGCTGGAAATTTTTGTAATGGGACCACATTTCCAATTATGCTGGGAACAATTTTGAACTCTTAAGATCATGAAGGTCATTATTTTGATTTATTAGTAACTACAACAACCAAGAGGTGCTGCGTCATGTCAAATTTCAATTCAGTTAAAAAAAGTTGAAACCAGTGACTTCTAACACCCGTCTTTAAATTTCACTGCTGCTATAAGCAGTACCAAATACTAGATTTCAGTTAATAAGGAATATTATGACAGCTCTTGGAAAATTTTAAGTAGTTTTACTTTGGCTTTCTCTAAGGAGAATTGGCTGTTTATACAGAGATTCTTCTATGGATAAAATGCACTTAGCTATTAGTAAAATTGATTCCTTTGGGGTTTTTCTTCACTGTTACTGCATCAGATAGGCAATTACATCAGAGTAGTAAGTATTTTACTATTTATTAGAGATTTTTTCTGGAAAAAAATCAGTTTGCTAATGAATTTTAGGTTTAAAAAACCTCTGTGCCTCTGTTTAGGAGCTATTCTTAGGATTTTTGGGAGCTGTTTTGTATTCAGTTAATACATTTCTGGGGCAATGTAACAGCTGGACTATGATTATCTCTTGACAGATAGTAACTGCAAATTTAAGATATTTTCAACAAGACTTGAATTTCCTTAAAAAGGAGTTGATGTGTTTCTGCATTCTGATTCTCTTCCTTCCATCCTCTGTACCTCCAAACACATCATCACCGGTCTAGAAACCAGTGAAGTTCTTCAATAGGATATCATCTGTTTTGAGGAAAAAACACATAAGCATTACTATTGCTAAGGAGCTACATTTATGAGTATTTCATAATTTGAAATATGATATAGGTGTAGTTGTATAGGTAGTTTCAATGATAGCTGTCTCATAGAAACCCTTTCTGAGGTTAGCTGTAGTACTGCAAGTCATTAACGCCAGCTTTTTTAAGGATTTCCAATATCAGGTCACTGCTCTAGGAAGACTGTCCTGGAAGCTGTGTAGCTTGTAGATAAGGCACTCTGGAAGAAGTCAGCAAACCTTTTGCAGAAGAATAAAAGTCTCAGATTCTCAACTTAGGTAAATATAGGCTGTGGCTACATTTGTTAGGCTCTAACTTTTAAAATCTAGTGAATATAATTCAGGGAACTGGAAGGGATGAAAAGGGTAGTCACAATTTGTGTCGATAATTTTATCAGATTTGCAAAAACTGAAGAGGCTTTGAATAAGGTGGATTCAGGGGACAAAAACTTCAAAACTGAATTTTCTGAAGGATTCCTTACACAAATGTAATGGCTTCACATCACTTCGTTCCACTGAAATGTGGAAATATTAGTCACTGTTTTAGAAGTATTAGAGTACAGATGATTTATGTGTTGCCTAGGTATATTTTCAGAGATACTCCACAGCCAGTGTCTTAAAATAGCTATCACTGATACCATGGCAACAAAGGAAAACACTTCCAAGCAAAAGATCAAAAAGCTTGATTTCCTTTCCAAGACATCTTTAGATATTGCTGCACAGGGCACGTTTCCATGAATTTGTGACAGAGGTAACTAGTCACTAAATCCCAGATGTTTTCTATCAAAATTGATCCTGAAAAAAATATGAAACTTGAAAAAATATTAACTAGGTAAGTTTTGCAGGCATGAAATGACAGCATTACCTATTTAAGTTATTAAAGTATTTTTCATTAATAAATATAGCAAAAATATATTAAGACATGAAACTATCTTACATTTACAATTTTGTGTGCATACACAGTCAGAGACTGTAATTGAGAAAGCCAAGGCTTCTGTAGGCACAGTACCTAAAGCATACCCTAGGTGTGGATTTTGAAAATTATTTTGATGACAACTGATTCTATTTCCTGAAATAGAAGAACATTTTTCTTCCCCACTGTCCCCTTTTCCTCCAAAATTCTGTTTAGTGATGTGATTTTTAGGAAAAATACAAACTCAAGGAACTGAGTCTTTAGCTAATGAAAATCTAGTCTTTCTCATGGGGAAGAAAAAAAAAAAAGGTAGTTTAAGTAGTTCCTCTCCTTTATTTGGAATCCTAGAGGTAAACTGGGATACCACTATGTCTTGGAAGACAGATGCCATGGAAGGCCGAAACCAAGTTGGGTTACTTGTTTTTCATTACTGTCTGGACTAAGTTTGGCGGTGTGTACAAAGAGACAAAGTAGGCTGTGCATGAAGGATTTTGATGAGGGTAATAAAGATTACTTTCCCTGAAAAATCTCATGGGAAGGAAAAAATACATTTAATTCCATTTAATTACAATCTCAGAAGAGGCTATTGAGAATTTGATATCATTGTTTGGAATTATTTATTCATCTTAAATAATCTTTACTCAATAATTTGTCCTGGTACTGAAAAATGCCTGCAAGATTTTGGTATCACTTTGTAATATGAATCCTCTAGGATTTCTGAATTGCTAAAGATAAATAATTGTCCTTTGATGATGATCCAAGCTTAACACTTTTGAATACAGATTTGTTGTTAATTCATTAATATTAATGGAGTTCATTAAAGAATGAAGAAGTTGAGTGATATAGCTTCCATGTTATTTTTATGATTGAAACACACTATGAAACAGATCTTCAATTAGTTTAAATTGGCGTAAATCCACTGAAATAGTCCCAACTTTAAAATAAGCACCCAACTTTCATCATATTCATGATGTTATATTAGAAATATGTTTAGTTGGGTTTTTCAAGATTCTTTAATCCTTAAAATAGCCGAGAATTTTGCAAAATTCTTTTTGTCTTCACTACTACTGGTAATGAGTATCTGTAATTCTTTGCTATTCACTACCAATTTCATGTGTTAATGAATTAGCTTGCTTTCGTACTCTGCTACATGTGTAGACCTGAGAGTACATTTTGAATGTCTGCATTGCTTATATCATGTTCTCAGGCCTTTTTTTGACAGATTGGCATCAGTATATGAAAGAAGACTAATTAGTTTTACATAAAATAATATTTTTATAACAAAATAGAATGAAGATTCAAAATAAAAATACAGCCTGGCTTCATCCTCCAGAACAGAGACATGGAAATCATACACTTTGTTAACATCAAAGTTTCTTCTGTTCCAGTATCTTGTCTTCCATAGAGGCCAATAGCAGGCATATAGAGAAGAGTATGAAATGATAGGGAGTACCTAGCAATGCTTCCTCCAAATACTCTTGGAGTTTCTTGGAACAAGGTTATATATTTGCATTAAAGAACCCTTGATGGATTTTTATTCCTTGAATCCTTCAGATTACTTTTGAACATATGTAAACTTTTAGGATCTATAGCATGCTACAGTAAGAAATCAATTGCTTGTTGTACGTAGAAACATTTCCTTTTTAGTTGTTTTAGGGCCACTAACTGCATGTTTCTTCTTTATACCCCTTCAATTTGAGTGTAAAACCCAGTGCACATCTTTCTCTATTTATTTTCTCCATCCCTTTCATGATTTTACAGATTTTTCATTCCCCCATTATCTGTTTCACAGTTTTATTTTTTCATATTACTTCTGACAATCCTGTTTCTCTTCTCTGCACCTTTTTGGATGCCATTACTTGTTATGACAGGTGAGAAAAACAGATCCAAACACAGTATTCAAGATTCAAGTGCAGCATGGATTTATATAGTAGCATAATAGTGTTTTCTGGGGTTTTTTTCCTTAATAATTCTTAATTTTTTTTTCCTCTTCTTAGTACTGATTTGATCTTTTCATTGAACTGTCAGCTCTCAGTTCAAAGCTGTTCATTGTATATGTAAAGTTAATATTTTTCCCAATTTGAATCACTTTCAAATGAATCACATTGAATTTTATATGCCATTTCATCTCTAAGTTTTATTAGAAATGGCTCTATTTTTTATTACCCTTAGGATTGTCAGAAAGCTTTGTCCTAGTCTTCAGTTACTCTCCCAGATCATTTATGAATTTGATCAACAACCTGTTCCAGCACAAGTCTCCTTAGGCCTCTGCTGGTGATCTCTGTCCTCTGTGAAAAATGGTCTTCTATTCCCATCCTTTGTTTCTGTCAATTACTCACCCATAGGAATACTTTTTATCTGGTTCTGTGTTTTGATAGTTTCTGTAATGGTCTTGTTGAATGCCATTTGGAAACACATTATATCTTTCTTGTCTAAGTGTTACTTGAAGCCTTCAAAAAAAATTCCACTATGTTTGTAAGATATGACCTCCCTTTAAGAAAGTCACGTTGACTCTTCCCAAATATGTTGTGTTTGCTCATATATTCAATGCCTCTGTTCTTTAAAATACTTTCTCTCCATATAAATACGAGACTTCCTTTTTGGAAGTTCCCTGGACCTTCCCTTGAGCTCTTCATGAGCATTAATATTACATTACCTGCTTTTCAGATCTCTAGAACCAAAGAGCTTTAATCAAGAAGTTGCACACTGCAGTTTGGCAATTTCAGCCTGTTTTTAGTTTTTGGACGAATTCCACATTGCCTTGGCAATTTTTTGCTGTTTACAACTTCTGGTTTTTTATAACTTCTTCTAGGGATCCATCAATTTTAGATATCTCATCCAATGAGCTCCTTCTGTGAAGCAGGACTGTGGCTTAAGAACTGCATTTTGCTTTTCTTCCATGCTTTGTTTCCTTGAGCAATCCTTTATTGCTTTATCACAATAATAGTCCTGTAACTGCTATCTATTTATAAGAAATCCTGTAGACACTCCAATATCTGCAAAAGGTCAAAGAGATTTGAGATTAAAGATAAAGAAAAATTGGGATCTATACAAATTATTATCAAAAGAACATACAGAATTATTTTTTACTGTTTTGTTTGCCTGTGCCAATTACACTACTGACCTAAGAAAGTTATCTGTTAAACAGCTTGTGCTCTCAAGGAGATTCAGAATAACACCCTAACACTTTCATGCTCTGAAATTGAGTCAGAATATTTAGAACATAATAAAAATTACGTAGCTGAGAAGAGAAAAACTTCACTTTTTTTCTTATAATGACTGTTATGAGATTAAGTGTGAAAAGACTCATTATACTAAAAGCAGGAGAATTGCTAGAGCTATAAATCCTTGGTAAGCAAGATTACTTTCCTGTTTGGAAGGTAGTATTTATAACATTGCTGAGGCGCAATGTCGCTGTATATTTTCTGCTGGTCTGACTAGGGTAATTCCTTCCCGGACTTCTGTAAGAATAGAGTCTGTGCATAGTGACAGCCTTTGTTTATTGAAAGTAAAGAGCTTATGGGTTGTGAACTAATGCCTGTTTCTCCAGCAGTAATTAAGGACTCTGACATGAGTTCTCTGGAAACAAAAAATCATGAAAATTATGAACTACGTATGTTCAATATACCATTTATTTCAGTAAGATCTGTGGGAATGTAATAATAGTCTTTTGAAAAAATGAACTATAGAATAATTGCCTATTTACCTTTTTTGAAACAGAAAAAAAATTGATTGCTTCAACATAAAATCTCTTACATGGTGCATTTTATACCCAACTAGGCAAATAAACACATTGTCATATTTGTCAAGGGAGAACAAACAGAAAAAATCTTTCAAACTGAAATCTTGAAGGTCCCTTCCAACCTAGATGATTCTATGATTCTGTGATTCTATAAGAAAAAGAGAAAGCTTTCTTTTGAAAGCAAAGGCTGTTTTCAGATACAGAACTTCAGAAAACTTTTTCCCATCTTGAAATATAGTTTCTGCAACGTCATTTAATATATCTTCCACAGTTTTAGTGACAATGATGGATTTTTATAAGTCTTAGGATATTCCTTTTTTACACTTCTTTGTAGCATAATGTCAACATAAATATACAATTATATATGTTCTGATCCTTCAGTCTACAACACATAAGTAGGCTAAACAATTTGTGGTATTCAAATGACTTCAGCAGAGTTTCTTTTAAGCATAATATTCTGCAGTGAGTATTGCAATTTCAAGGCCTTGGTAAGAAAAATATGATGTACAGTGTGGCCTTTGAGTGTTAATTCCAACTTGGATGTTACAGGGTTTGTCATGCAAAAGACGACTGATGTATTATAATAATGGTATATCCACTCCTACAGTTCTTACATAGGAGTATCTCATGTTTGTTACAGGAGACCTGTTTCCACCAAGACAAGACATAAATTTCCCAGCTAATGACGACTGGGATGAGGAGAATTAGAAGTAGGACATATAAAATACAGTTCTGTTAATATTCCTGGTTACATTCAAAGATATATAAGCATAGCTACACATTGTGTCTATGTATATATTATATCTCTTTCTTCTACTTTGCAAATGGGATTTGTCTGATTTAGGATATGTATTCTTTTACTTTTTTAAATTTGTGTCACGCCTTGCTAACTGAGTGCTTAGAGAGATGTCTGGTAGTATGAAAAGGCAGTAATTGGCTTCAGTGGGAGTTTTCTCTAAATGAAAGAGGTAGACAAGTTTAGTGTGTAAAAACAGACTTTGCTAGAGTTGAAATTCATATCTCTTTTGTGTGGAATTTGTTAAAAGCAACTGCAGGATATTCCATTGTCCAGTCTAAGAAAATAACTTTTTTATACACAAGAAAATTGAGAAAAATATGTGATCATGGTATAAAGAGTTTATATAAAAATACTCTTCCTTTAGCTTATACATTTGTAGGGTAGTTTATAGATTTTTTTATCCTATAATTCCATTTTATTTTTTCACTAAAGAGAGTTTATACATTTATCATGTTTACCAGTAAAGATGAGAATTTTTTCCAGGTAATTTAACTTTAAAATTAGGGGTCATTTTCTTTTCCATTCAATACGGTTGTAATTAGCACTTTGCAAAAATGTAAAATTTTTAATATTATTTTACAATTTTGAGTACCAGAATATGATGTTCTTTTTGCTAGTAAATATTTTGGTTTGTACATTTGGAAAATGACCACTGTCTTTTGAATTGTATAATTGGAAATGGCGTAGTATTTAATACACTATATATATGCCACATTTATTTCTTATTCACTGGGTGTTTGAGTTGGAGTTTCATGTTTCTGTTGTTGATTTTTCATGTGACTAGTGCTAAGTTCCTAGAATTAGGTAACAGAACGAAAAAGCAATATTTTAATATAGTGTTAGCAAAGAATTTATTTTAATTTCCTGTCACATCTACTAACTTCAACTTTTATGGCAGTCCCTGGGTTTGTTGGTAGTTCTAGAATGAACTTTTTTTTCTCCTGGGAGATCAGGATTTTTCTTCACTGAGCTACTTCTCAGCCTGAGCTTGTCATCTCCATCCTCACTCTGCTTCTCTGATTTGTCTAGATTGTAAGACATTCAAGGCCTTCCAAGTCATAGTCTAGAAGAATGGGGGTCTCTCCCTACCTTACTGTGGCCCCTACGGACATGCCAGTACTGACATAAAACTGTCAGTAACCATCTATTCATCTTTCCGTTGGTATTGCCCTTCTAGGTTTTCTTTTAGTTTTCAGTAATATGTTTCTATTATTAATCATGTCTTATTGTGTTCAGAGTAATAGATTAAAAAAATCCCTTTCTCTACAAAGAACATTTTAATAAGAATATTTTTAAAGAATCTGATTAATTAAAAAAAAGAACAAAAATATTAAAAATAAGAAGGGAAACGGATTTTCATTTTTCATACACAGTATTAATTACAGTTCTCAAATATGCCCTGCTTTTTTTCTTCTTTAGTTTTATGCTTCTAGGAATGCTGGCTATATGCTTTGGATGAAGGAAGGCTCTAGTTAGACAGAAGGAAATCCTCTCAAGGCTTTTTAGATCACGGCTTTTTATATGAGTAAAGATGCAATTGGACCATTTACCATACACTCTTAAGAATACATTGATTTTCTAACTTCAAATACTAAAATAGGAATTATGGGACAGAGGATAATTAAGAATGAGGGGAAAGGGAATTATTTAGTCCTATCTATTATAGCTTTTTTTTTTATCTTGGCCACCAATATGTCAGGAACTACCCAAGCGACGACAATTTCTATGGGTGTTACCTCTCGAGTACTGCTCTTTGAATTAAATAGCTGAAGAGCAGATCTTAGTGCCAGCCTTGTGGATTCATCCATGAACACAGGTTTTAGATGCCATGTCATGTTACCCTTATCTATATGTCTTTGGTGAGAATCTCGAAGCATTGCTGGCCAAGAAGTATATGATTAATACAGAGACTTTTCAATGAGCTTGGCAGTCCTTGTACAATTACCTCACACTGACAGCTGTGTCTGATCTTCAGTCAGTTGTGCTTTTTCTGTAAAATTGACAGTCCTTTTGGTTTTGCCTTGATTATTCTCTAGCTGCCCAAGAGTAGTTGAAAATAGAGCAGTCACATACTCTTGCATTTCTTTTCGTCTTTGTTTTTCTTTCATGATCACAGAAAGAGATCATAGATACTCCAGTGCACTGGATGTGAAGTACAAAAATGCAACTGAAGTTAATTAATAAGTATCTGAATTCCGAGTTTCTCATGCTTTGAAATAGAGAAAATGAAGAAAAAATTCAATAAAACCTTTGAAAAACAGCTCCATGAATCAGTGGGAATTAAGCATCTTAAAAACTTAAATCATACACTGAAGTAGAGAGGGAAATTGGGGAATTATACTTCATTACTGTAGTGGAATTTGGAAATTAAGGGTACAGACTGTGAGGACGGACAAAGATGAGACAGTAAGACATCAGGAAGGACTCAGCTGAAATAGATGTTAATATCAAAATAATAGCAAATGAGTAGGAAATGTGAGTGTTATAATAAAAAAAAGATAAAATATAAAACAGAAACTGAAGTTCTCTGAGGAGTGCTTCTACATTAACTGACTCTGTTGCTACATGCAATATTTTACATGGGCTGATATTGATCACACTTCGTAAATAAATGTAGATGTGGGTGTGTTTATCGAATGCAGGTCTTAAGTGGTAAGAGACAAAGATATATTTAAGTATTTAGAACTGAAGAGATTATACTGCAATGATAACTCACTGAACTACTGATAATACTTATACCATTTTGAAATACATTTCAAATTCTTAATGTTAACATTTTAATAGTATAATTTCAAATCATTAATACATTGCTGTATTAAAATAAAAGGCAAAAAATGATACGTAAAGTTCAATACAGAAACTGATTTGAGTCTTAATAGTAATTTTTAAAGGAAATGTAAGATATCTGTCACTAAAAACTATTATGTGAGTGATTTCATACAGCACTAGCTGTGGGTGTACAATCGGCATTAACTGTACTAAATTAGAATAAGCTCTCTTTCTCTTGAAGTTATGTTCTCATGCTGAAACACTTCAAGAGGCTAGGGTTTCACAACATTTCAATCATAAATTGCGTAAGTAAAGATAAAGTTTGGGAATGAAATAAGCAGTGGTTGTTTTTCTAAGGAGAATATGAGTTCTTAAACAAACTAAAAATGGTAGAGTAGAAACTTGAGCCTGTGCACTAAAAGCATATTTCTGCCTTCTCTTTGCCACATGCTATTTATTATCTGATGAACTTCATTAACAGAAAATTAATCTCTTTTGTTGTTGTCATGTATATACTAGAAAATCTTAAAATCTTAAAAATAGAATAGAAAGATAAAGTGCATTTCAAGAAAATCAGCATCCTCTGCCATTTTTCATAACTTATTTGTGTTACTTAGAAACTATATAGTGCTGTAAAGCTGTGCAAAGTAAATTTTAAATGTTAGCACACTAGAAATCATAGTATCTTACTTAGAGTTGAAGAACTATGTAAGGCCTAATAGTGGAGAAAGTGGAGAAGCTCGTCCCATTCTCTTGAATTTTCTTGGAAACCTCTGTGCGCATTCAGAAGGATTAGCCAGTGAAATCCTTTGATCTTACTTCTGCTGCCAGATATTTTTTCTATAACTACCAAAAAAGGAAGCACAAATAGAAAACATTCAGTCTTCTATATTTTGGAAATCCTGTTTCCTAGCTACACTTAATTGTTTTGTTAGCTAAACAACTCTTAAAAAATTTCTTTGAAACTCTGCTGAGCCAGTAGGAGTCTTAATGGATCTGTGAATAGGATGGTAACAACAATAAGACTTGCCTGAAGCCTTGTTGTGATTTATTCTTTTTTACTACTCAGTATAATGTTTTCAGTATACCAGTTGTCCATATGTATTGTCATTTCTATCATTTGGAAGTTAAACAGAAAGGGAGAAAATCCTTTACAAACAAAGTTCAAAATAGTACAGGTGCTCCAAATGGTATAGGTCACTACTCTTGTAGTATTACAAACAATACACAAAATGGAAGAGTGCTGAAGTCCGGTTCCTCTACAAAATTTAACAGCAGCTTACTGAAGGTCTTACAAAAAGGTCTAAATAATTAGAGGACAGGAAATAACATATGACTTCCAAGACTAAGTTAAAAAATAAGAAATTAATTCTGACAAAATATTAAAAAACAGTAGTAGCATTGGGTTCTCAGAAGACGTGGAAAGGTACTCTGACATACTTTATAGAAAATTTAGTCTTATTCAATTGATGACAAAGTATGAAACTACATTTACTCAAAATTTTTTGCCAATATAGACCTGAGGCTTTGTGTTCTCCTTTGCTAGACAGCACTGAGTGAAAAATTCTATGAATATTTTTCAGTTGTGGCTGTCATCTGGATGTACTTGCACTTGTTTCCCAAAGTGTTAATCTCCTCCACAGATTTTCAAGTATATTATAAACCGAAGTCAAGACAGCTTCTCAATATAGCATTTCTGCCTGTTAGAGTGAGAAATTAGCTGAAATTAGTCAGTTAGTCATGAGACATCCCCGTGGTCACAAGAAGAGTTAGTAAATCCACAAAGTTCCTTCATTTTTCAAAAGACATGAAAAAAATTGTAATGGAAAAAGTGGTGAAAATTTGGAAAGTTCCTATTAAAATCATTTTCTGGGATAGAAGATATTGTGGCTATCAGAAAAATGTTCTTTAATGTCAAAAAAGAATGGTAAGGACAGGATTAGTTTATTTAACTTCTTGTTTAAGTCTCCCATGAAATTATGACTGTTATTAAAATTAGTCAGAGGGAAATAATAGGAATTTGTCCCATGGCTAATGGCTGGAATTGTTCTTTTCAGTTTTATTCAGCATTATATGTTTCTGTGTAATATGCACTTTGTCTTACCCTGCTATGTGTAACTGGGTGATTTTGATGAGAATGTTTCCTCTCTTCAATCAGATGTATCCAATTTATAGGGACAGTGGAAAATAACAGCAAGTATCTTCAAACTACTTTAATCGATATTTTGTCTGTGTAAGTTTCCAATGAACCATCCTGTTCCACAAAGCCAAACTAGGATACAACTTTTCATGATGCTACTTTAACTCTATTATCTTTCCTATGTTCTCTTCCTCTATTATCTTTCCTATGTTCTCTTCCTCCACATTAAAATTATATCACAGTTTATAGATTTTGTTCTAGAACAGAAAGAATTACTAATTTTTCTGCAAGGATTTATTTTGGTGCAACATTTGTACCAATTCATTTTATTCAATGTATGATCTCATCTTTTTAAGAGGTTAGCTTAGAGGTAAAGTAATCACTATTTAACTGATAGGTTCTAGGATTATACCCCAGCATAGCTTCAGTTCAGCTTATCAAATGATTACCTAGTATTTCCCATTTTGTTAACTTCTCGTGGGAAGGAGAATTCTGTCTGATTGGCTCCTTTATACCGAATTATAACATGATTGCTTCATGCACTGTTGAACACTTCTGATGTTTGCTGTGAAGTCTTATGTAGAATACCCATCCTTAAAAAGTTGCTTGAATGTTTTTGGAGATTTACATCATTCAGAACAGCTGCTGTGTTGTTAGATAGAAGCACAATATGGTAACTAATGAGCTATATAATATTAAGTATATCTGAAAATAGTTGGCAGGAATTAACAGAATTTCCAGGGTTTTAAAATGCAGCTGATAAATATATGAACCTTATAGCAATATATTCATCCTACAATTTGTTGTGGTTTATTTTTTTTTTTTTATAATCAACCACTTGCTTAAGAGTGGACTGGATATGAAAAAATAAATAGAACTCAAGGTGATATTGTAGATATGTGGCCAACTTTGGATATACACAAAAAATTCTAAGCATTAGTTAGAGCATTAGTTTACCTCTCTTTTTCTCCTACTTTGCACTTTTGATAATTTAAATGAAGATGGTGCTTTGCCTGATTATCTTTTCCAAAGGTGTCATAAATTCTTCAGAATTATGCATGAGTATAGTGCACTAATATTGAGATTGTAGCTCAGTGGGTAGCAACTTTAACTTGCATGGATAATTAGTTTGCCTAGAGGAAAAGGTGTAAATTAGAAGGGATAACCTGAAAAGATCAATGATTTCATCTTTCTAACTCGGTTTGCAAATTTTTATTTTGAAATATTTTAACATATGTATTAGAATGATTTATTAATATAAATCATACAATAGGAACCATGGCAGTCATTGTTTTCTTTGCAAATAATATATTCAGTAAGTTCTTATTACCATCCCTGTAGTAGAAATACTCAGTTTTATTCCATGTACTCAATAATTACACTTGAAGTTAATTAATATTTTATATCTTGTCGTGAGGCACTTACAAATTCTTAGTACAATCCTATTGCTGTTGCTATCTGCTTTGTCAGATTTCATCTTTATATCTAAAGGAATTTTCTTTCTCCTTCTGCTAATTGTCCAGAATTAAAATCCTATTCTTTAGTCATGGTCCTCAAACCAGTATTCACTCCCAAAGAGCCTCTGACATTTCTCAGGGCTAAAAGAAGAGCAAAGCGGGAGGTTGCCTGCAGAAGATTACCTGCTTGCTGTTACTCTCCAGAGATCAGCAAAGACTGGGGACTATGAGAAAACTGAGGGCTTTCACTGTGGGAAGGAGGGTCGGATCATTTATAGTTTCCCATTTCCCTTTTTCTTTGCTTAACTTTTCACAAAATGAATTCTACTTACATTTATGTATCTCAGACTTTTGGTAAATTTGAAGAGTCGTATTTCTGCTGTCCTTTTTTTAACCCCATTACATTGATTTATCTTTAAATATGCCCGGGTCATCTTTCTATGCTAAAAAGCCAGGATCCTAGCCAACGTTTTTTTTTTAAAGAAAGTAGTAATTCTTATTCAGTGTTCCAAAAAATCAGCTGACAAATGCACTAATGAAAATTCAAAACATTGTAGAGTTTGTCTGCATTTAAAACTGAGTATTATGAGCACCTATAAAGTAATCCCTGTACTTCAGTTTTCCCACATTTGCTTGAGTGTTAAACATGAAGAATTGTGTTGTTATTCAAAATATTAATGATACTGAAACAAACTGAGCACAGATTGTGATGCAAATACTTCTTGGTGTTATGAAGAAACAGCAAGAGCCTTTGCAGCTGCTCTTTTCTGGAAAACAAACATTCTGCCTTGCAGCAAAGCAAGGGCCTTCAGAACTGAAATAAACAAATACACATTGTTCTGTGTGATGTTTAAAAGATGTTTATGATAGAAGAAGAACCCAATGAGATGCGATACTGAAGTCCTGCTACATTGAACGACTGCCCAGCTTACATCTTGTGACTCATGGCATGGCATGGCATGGCATGGCATGAAGTGCCATGAGTATTTGCATACTCTTCACTTGTCCCTTAGAAGTTTTTTTCAGTGGATTTTCGTGGAAGACACTCACTTAAAATTGTTTTGGAAAATGTGAAATTATCAGAAATTCGACATAAACCAAAAACATCTGTTATGGGGAAAATACGTTTTTGTAACATTAACACGGCTTTTAGCACTGGACTAGAACAATTGAACATTTCTGCTATCATTGCCTACTGTTCATCTTGCTGAATGTGTTGTGTATTCTGTAAGAGAAAAATAGCCCGTGAAAGCTGGGCCTATTTTTTTTTCTCCATTTTGCAGATTGCCCAGAGGAAGTGTGGGGATTTCCCATGTGTCAGTACTTGAAGGACAAGGGCTGGTGCTGTGGTCGCAATGCTAGAATGTCGGCGTGCTTGGTATGGTTCCCCTTCTTTTCTTTTTCCTACTGAGAGCTTTATCCAGATGTTACAGGATTCATTGTTTTTGGCTTCTAATCCTACAGCCATGACTTTAATCCAAGACTTTACAGAATAACATCATTAGTGTTGTAAGCATGATGAATTATATCTAAAAAAAATAGTATTGACCTTCCAGCTTTCTATATTTTATACTTGCTGAAGGCATGAAAAAATGAGTATTGACAGAAATGTATTTTAAGAGTGGACAGAAAGGCCAAACCTTTGTTGAAACCTAAACAAGGTAACCCCTCAGGATAATAGTTCTTGGCCAAGGACTTAGGGGGGAACAAGGTAATTGTAGAAGGATTGCAATCAGTAACTCCCCCAACGCCCACATGATTCATAATATTGAATGTTCCGACTGTTTAAAACCTAAACAAACCTGCAATTCCAAAAACTAGAAGAGCTCTAAAATCCATGTGGCTTAAGAGACTGGAAACATCTTTTTAACATTGCACCAAGAGATTAAGTGCTTTTAAAGACCTAACCTCATCAAGACAGGATGATGAAATAGTTTGAACTAGTCTAGTTTGAAAAAACAGATAGGTACTGAAAAAAAATAGAAGACCACTATTCCTTTCCTCTATTAATTTTTAATTTCTGATATCAGGATGAAACACATCAGGTTCTGGCTCACCTCTTCTGCTAGCTCTGTATCTCCATTATGGAGAGCAGTGAGACTAAAGACTCGGTATAGGCTAATGTATCGAGGTTATGTAAACTGGAACTAACATGATAACTAAATGCTATCAGGAGAAAGTATAGGAGGGTGGTTGTTAAGTATTCATAAGGCTTAAATGTGTTACTCTTGGCAACGTACAAGAAAAAAAATGTGCATTTTAGAGATGTTGCTGTAAAACTTACCACAAAAAGTGCTTTCTAAAAGAGATTTGCCTTTTCTCTTTTTCTTGTCAGTGTCATACAATACCAATTCTTCCTCAGCTGACACATTAGCTATTTCCTTTCCCATTCCATTTCTTCTGGAAAGAAAAAGGTTGGGCTGTTTTTCAACAATGGTAGGAAGATAAATTTTGTAAGCAAATTACCCCCAAGAGACAGTACTGATCGTGCGATATATATGTATTTTAGATTTCACAGAAATCACAGAAATTTGGCAGTTAAAACTTTTATTTTGTTTAGGCATTCACAAAAGGGAAAGAGTTCTCCTGTGTTACTAGATATTTCTACTGTTAGTATGGTTATAATTCTCTCTATCTGTTTTTCATGGCTAGGATTTTCCTCACCTTCTAGGAGGTACAAGGGAGACAGGCACCCATCTTCCTAGGGGAAGGGGCTAGGGCTGGCTAGGAGAAACTAAGTCTGCTGAGCAATGACACTCAGCATTATTGCTGATGTTCATTATTACATGTCATTCAAATTGGTTAAAGTGCCAAGGGCTAAAGGTTCTGCGTGAGAGTTTCCATTTTAGACCCTTACAATACATGTTAGAACCCACATCCATCTTCTAAGCAGCAGCAGATATGTGCTGGTATGAGAGCTAAAGCTTGTACAGCAGAAGTCAAACCTGATAGTTGGCCAAAGCCATGAACGGAGGAACTGCAACTACTTGGGCTGTGTTTGAAGAACAGTCTGGAATACAAGATCAGTTCTAAAAGTAAGAGAAGGTGAGGTGGGTGATTCAGAGACAAGCGGTCTTGGTGTTTGGGGACTAAAAGTGACGACCAATAAGTGGTGAGGCATTTTTGGTGTGTTACCTAATTTTTTGTATCAGGTAATTTAATGAATTTTTGTCTTCATTTCTACTACGATCTTTAATACCCAGTTGAAATTTTTATAGGCACAGTATCTTTTCAACTCTGGTAAAATATTCCATGCTTCTAATCATTTGTCGTTCTTTGTCACTATGGATTATAAAAATCAAGCACTCTCACACCTACCTCAGGATTTATGGTATGAAGAATCTACTGAAAGATAATGCATGGTATTTTAATCTGCAGTCTCTCTGAAGTTTTTATTTTATATAACTTTACATATGGAATTTCAATTTATCTGAATACTAGGGACTAAAAGTATTTACAGTATACATATCATTGTATATTGAACTAATATTTACTTTAATATAGTTCAATATGCAAAGTGAATTATTTGCATTTTGGTAGGAAGAGACTCAAGAAAAATGCATTTCTTTTTAGGACTTTCACAGAAAGTATTCCTCTTTTACAATACTAAAAAAAACAAGCAAATTTTGCATGCGTCTATTTCCATACAGTCAGATGTCATTGGTTCTCCTATAAATAAACCAAAATAACGGGAGTGAGCTGATTATGAGTCCCTAAAGGTATTAACACTTTGAAGCGTGCAAGCTCGTGTTATGTCACACCATTAATCTTTTAAAATGTCATCTCCTCTGACTTTTATGCAGTTTGTTTATAAAATGTTCTGATAAAGAATAAACATATCAGTAATTTAATTCCTTCATTCTTAAAGGCTTTGGAGCGAGTTGCAGTTGGCCAAATGGTAAGTAATATTGTTTATTTTAGCCAGTCTAAGATAAAATGTGTTTTTCCCCCTTGAATGCTCTTAATCTATGACCTTTTATTGAACTTCTGCATTTCTGGAATCTAAAATACTAGCATACACTAAATCAAATCCTGATAGATAGCATGTGTCACATTTTTATTGCTGTGATTGTACTTAGTGAATCTGTTTTCTTTTGACAATTAAGAGTCTGGGGAAAAAAGCACAGCTTAAAAGTTAAGGTATTAAACTACCCTTTCTAACTTCTTTCGCTGTCTTTCAGCTAATATATAAATTCAGTACAAATGTCCTTCTGATATCCCTGCTTTAGATCACTCTATCTCAGTGTTTCGTCAACTGATGTTAAAAGAGAAATTGTTATGACAAAAGCTTGAACCTGTTAAAAACATCATCATTCTCATTTTTAATCCCTGTATATTTTTGGCCTGTGAATACTTCATATTATTGTTCTGCAAGTTATCCTTTTAGAGGTGGTGGACACCAACTGTGCAAATATTTAAAAGGCAAGGCTGAGAGACCTCTTCTTTCCATATGTAAACCCAGTGACCCCAGTAGCCTTTTACTGTAAATTTTGCTGTGAATTTTTAATTGGCAAGCATTAACAATTTTTATGCAAACAGATCTTTCATACACAAAGACACAAAGTTTTCAGTGCATTCTGTTTTCATTAGCATACTACTTCCAGCATGGCATACAGTGTATGATAACTCAACTAGGGAATTACTCCTTTTGTCTTTAAAACAGGTTAGGTAAATTGTTATATTTATTTTGTATAGTAGAATTTGGATTGTGATCAGTACATTTTTCCTCTGTTCTTTTTCCCTCTGCCAACCTTTGAACTTTTACCTCAGTTTGGGTTTCTTTTTTTTTTTCTTGCATTCATGGTTATGTTAGAATCTAACCCAAAAACGTAATTTTAACTAGATGCAAGAACATTAGTAAATTGTCCTCTTAAACCTGTTATGACTGATTGTAAATAATACAAGCCAATAAGTAGTTAAGGAAGCCAATAAGTAGTTAAGGAAGCCAATACTACTTTTGTTACTCTGAATTTAATTTCAATGCCAATTTTAAATCCTTGCTGTTGTAAAATTTTTTGCAGCTGCCTCTAGAATCATTGTTTTATCGAGCTGTTCTTCAGGTTATTATAGAAGACATTTATGGTGTCACCAAAAGGTAGGAAGCTCTGAATTCACAGAATATGAACCAAAGCTCTGATTCTCTGCCTATATGTCTTCCTATATGTTTTTTAAGTTTTTGTGCATTATTTTAACATGTTTTCCGAAACAACCCACATTTTTTGGCTGTCTTCAAAAGTACGCCATTGAGTTGTAAACAGGAGAAAATTCTGGCATCACGTAGTGAAATAAAAATTGTGAGGATAAGAACACAAGGTAACAAGCGAAAGTGAACTTTTGCTCCAATTTGGCATTTGCTCAGTCCAGTGGTTGATGGTAAATAAATTACAGCAGCATTATAGGAATTTACAGAAGCATTATAGAAGTATAGAGGGAACTATCTGTCAGCAGAAATAAGGATTTTGTCATTCATATAGGGAAATAAAAATACTAGGGAGAAATTAAAAAGAAACCTTCAAATCTCCACTTTTTAGGTAAAATAATAACTGTACTACAGTTGTACAGTTGCTGTATCTAGAAATTTCTTGAAGTATTAGCTAGCTTGTTTTGTTTTATGCAGAAGGGGGGAAAGAAAAATTGTTACTAAACTGACACTAGTAGCTAATTTATTTCTTCGGAATTAAAAATTTAATTTTAAAATGTGTCAATTTCTGTTGTTGGATGTATAAAAGCCTGCATTTCAATGCTTTATTTCCAGTGATCGACATGTTGGAAAAACTTTCTCCAAATCGTCCTCCTTCATAGATTATGTCAGAAAGTCTCTGAAGAAGCTGGAACTGGATGATTCAAAGGTGAGTCGCTAGAGACTGCGTGAAATCCTTATACCCATGTAAGTTCTTAAAGTCAGCACCACAATACAATGTTTAAGCCACTGAGTTGATTTAGTTTGTATATTGCTGTAAAAATATAAAACATTCTCTTTTTTATTAATAATAATAGAGCCAATCCATACTTATTTTTATGTATTAAAAAACCCCAAACCCATAACCAAGTTGGTTTTTTTCATGTTTTTTTCAAGAGACCTCCATATATAAATTCTTTAAAAGAAATGTTTTAAAATTATTTTATTCTAATCACTTTATATAAAACCAATCCTTTTTTACACATGGTGCTCATGGTCAGAATTTTTTTAAGCCTTTCCAGTATTTCTGAAGTTACTCCTACAAATTTCCTTTGAGGCAAAAAAAAATGTAATGCATATTCTATTTTATACATGCTGTCATTTAGAGGTAAATAGACTTTTCAGGTGCCGAATGAAGCAGGCATGAAGAAATTCTTGCCTGTACTGATACTGTACAGCCTGATAAAACTAACTTTTGCACCCTTTTAAATCTGGCTGAAATACTATCCTGTACAAACATGTTACTTTTTCGTCTGTACTTAAGTTTAAACTGAAAGTGATCCAAAAAAACATGAATAATGAATCACATAGTAAGCACTTTGACCCCTTTTTATTTTCATTTTTTCTGCAGCAATATTATCTTTGATCCCTTTGGACACCTTTTGAAACTGAAAAATGTAATATTATAGCAAGATAGGCAATTCTGTATATTCAATGTGTTTCTCTTACAATTTTTTTCCCAAAGTATTTCCAATTTATTTAGCCTTCAGACAGTCTCCTTAAGTAGCTTTTGAAGATCTTGGAAGGC
>KZ505635.1:3504037-3581920 GCA_002844005.1 Limosa lapponica baueri
GTAGAGAAAAAAAAGTAAATACAAAATTAAGATTTAAACTTATAAAATCTTCCAGAGATTTTTTACGTTCTTGAGTGTCTTGTCTTAGTACTACAACTGCTAAATTGGTCAACAGATGGCAACATAGCATTAGGCATGGAATATGACTGTATGAAGATCACAACCACTTTCTGAGAACAAGTTGTGCAATGGAGACACTAGAGATTATTAGACCGATAATTAAAAAAAAATAATACAAATCAAAAAAGTAGGAGTGGTAAGTATGTGAAATATTTAAGGTAAATGTTGTAGCAGTCTTCGCTAAAGCAGTGCTTAAAGTCTGTAGTCAAAATGTGAAATCACTTAAAATTTGCCAGGCACATCAAACCATGAACTAGGAGAAAAATGCAAACCCAAATAAACAAGTAAATGCAAATGACATTGGAATCATGCTTTAAGAAAATCACCATTAAGAAAAAGACTTATGCCTGAAGTTCACTGTTTTTTAAAAGGATTATATTTAATGCTATTTGCAAATTGAGTTACTTTTTTGCTTTTCTGTATAAAAAGGCACTAACATCAGGCATTTACCCCAGCTAAAAGTAACTACTGAAATGGTGTCTTCCTCAGTATGTGTACAGTTACCCAAAAGCAATAGTGGATTCTCTGTGATTTAGATTACTAAATCATTGATTAAACTCTGCTAGTAGCGAGTTATACATTCTTTTCTTTAAAACCAGTAAGCATAGAAACTTTGCGTCAATATGTCTGATTTTAGACATTCCGCCTTTTGCTAGAAAGGGTCTGGAGAAACACAAGTTGCCCTGAGAGAAGGATGTCTGTCAACGCTACTTCAAGCTGCACGTGTTTGTGCGGTTGCTAAAGACCCAATTCAAGTAAATGTTCATTTTTGCATATATTTCTCCTCATTTTTATGCACAGCTGGCTGCATACTGAAGACTGATTTTTATGTTGATCTACACACTATTATTCTTTATATCCCAGCTATGTTGAAATTTGCAGCGGCACAAAACCGTGCTATTTTGATACTACTGAGAGGAAAGTTGTTACTGCTCCCTCAACAGTGGTTCTGACACTGCAGTTTTCATGGTGGAGTCAGCACTACATCTATACAATATTGCAGAATGTGTTAAATTCCTCTCTTCAGAAAAAAAATACTTACATAGCTAAAAATGTGATGAAGCCTAAACATTTGCTCTCAAAGACAACAAAAATCAAAGGGAAGTTTATGCAGAATTTGTTTTTTAGCTCTGTTTTTAAAAATGAACAAAAGAGCAGCTGTACTGCACAGACAAAATGTCTACTCTGTCTCCGGCAGTGGCCAAAAACTGATGCCTTGGGAGGAGTACAAGGCGAGAGTAATCATATATGAAGAATTCTTCCAGAATAATCCAAAATGTGCCTGTCATTCACAAAAAAGAAGGAGGCAATCATTGTCTTCATGCATAAATTTATTTAGGTGATGTTAAAAAAAGCCAGCTAAAACTTATTAACACTGTGTAGTACAGAGAACTGTAAGAAAAAATTGTTTATATACAAGTTTCTGTTTCACTTGTGCAAAAATATTTTTTAAAAAACATGTCAGAAAGCTGCGAGTCCCAGGTCTTTTACTGTGCTTATCAGAAAACTGAAGAGAGTTTAGTTTCTGCATGATAATAAATGTACTGGGAAGTAGAGCAGTAAAGGCACTAAGTTTTTAGGAGTCACTGCTGTGGTTTGGTGGCTTGGCGTGTGTGGTGAAGTCATGGATGGTTTTTGATCGCTGTAACTGAATCTGGACTGTGGGACATTAACATCCTTCCAAACTCGTGGTTCATGATGAGCATCACAGCTGCTTCCTTTATATGTACTAATGCCTCTGTTCCTGATCAAGGGGTAGCTCCAGTGCAATCCAGTCATTTTCCAGTCTGAACAAACATGGAGTTAGGATAAAGAGATCAAGTGTGTAAGACACCTAACCTGCTTTGATACTAATTCATGTAAGTGTATGCCTTTTCCTAATTATAGAACTGATGAAGACTCTTACCAGGTATAAATATCCAAACAGTAAATTAATTTTTGCTACTGTTTTTCCATAATTTGTACTGTTCTTTAATCCTGCGAATTCTTCGTGTGAACAAGCCCCTCTGCCTGTTTCATTTTTGAAATAGATGTGAAGATCTTTGCTTATTGGAAATAAGAAACAGACCCTTTGTGAAAGGATTGTCAATCAGAAGTGTGACAAAATAGTACAATAGTTTTTCTACAAAGAAAAAGCATTTGTCAATCATCCAGGGCCCTTCATTGCTACAAGTTACTGTTCAGGGACTGATGTTTCCTATTACCTTAGCCAAAATAATTTCCTCCATTGTGTTTCTTTTCAATGTGGAAGGGCCTGTCAAGTTCAGATTAAACACTGAGATGCAAATGAACTATTTTTTTCTGTCTTTTGGTACTAGGACCATTCCTTGCACACACCTCTCCACTTCAGTAGTAAAACTGAGATGTACACCATGTCTACTGAATGTCTGACAGAATATTCTCATTTTGTGAGGGCAGAGAGAGGTCTTTTAGTGTGAGCTTTATGCCTCACAGGTAAGGTTATATTGCTTCTAGCTCCAGAACTAATGGAATTGCTTTGTGGGCCATGGCTCCCTGCACAGGGCTTCAGTAACTGGTGTGGATACATACCAAGGCAACATTTTATTCCTGGTTGTTTTCTTTGTCATAGCTCACTCTGCTCCTATACTCCATGTTCTATAGGCAGAGTGTTCAGTGTCGCGTAGATATGAAATTCTTTCTATCAGAACATTTCTTTTCTGGGGAGCTGGCCACCCTTACACATATTATCCTTGCTTCTTTCAAACAGCAAGAGCAATTGCTCCTTCCTCTTCAGCAGAATGTACTTCAGCCTTGCATATGGATTTAAAACAAAGCTTCGTTATTAATACATGTGGTTGCTGCTTAAGACCATAAGTGCTACAAATGCCGTTGCCACAGCAGAAGGTCCTTGTATAACCATTTATGTATTTCTAGAGTCTTTGAAGAAAAAGCCCCAAAACTTTCTTAAATTGCTTGGTGTCCTGGGCCTATTTGGGTAGACTAGCAAAAGGTCTTTCATAGGGTATGACTCTAAAGTGATTAAAGGGAGAAAATGCTTATAAGGTTAAGGCCTGGATGTGTGTCTGGCAGACTTGGGGATCTGTGACCCAGCTAGGATCCATTTCTGCTAGTAAGTGAGAGCCTCAGTGGGTGGAGCTCTTTAACAAAGAGAAGTTGGCCAGGATTCATGTAAAGTGAAATCTGGGAATAAGGGGAGAATGCTATTTAATGCCACGTCCAATTGCAGGAAGATATACGGGGCTGGAAACCCTCCTGACACATCCGCAAAGAAAAGCTATTATTCACTTTGATTTCATCTCGTGCTATATTCACACTATAGTTACTGCTATGGGCTAATAGCATATAAGGTAGTTACTTTATCTTAGTCAAAATACTTCATAAATCACTTAACCCTTTCAGATGTAGACATATGCTGGGGAGATACAATAGCAATTTCAGAGGTAGGGTCACCTCAAGCTTTCATGCACAAAGAGACGTTTATGTGCCTGTCAGCGAGTGCGTCATTGCAGATTTACTTGGTTGTGTTTAACTAAGCTTCGAAGTTTCCTGTGACTGGTATTTTTCAGTTTTGAACAGTCAAGTGTCTGCACATGACCTGAAGCTGGTAAGGATCTCCCCCAGGAAAAGTCATTTATTTGGCTGGTGACCCATCTAACAACCTGAGATGAGATCTGCAACAATAAGCAGATGGTTAACGCTCAGTTTCCACCATCCCCATTTGCTCTAACCTTGACCACGCTTCTCAAAAACAGCTGCTGCCCATTTGTCTTTTTCCTGTGCTTCAGGTAGAGCATCCCAAAAAGATTTACAGCTGTCAGGTCTCAACCGGTGGGTCAGTAAAGGGCAGTAGACCTGTCTGTGAGGTGTTGTACCCATTACAGTATCGTTTACATTAATAACACAGTAAGAGAAATTCATGCCCTGTAAAAAGATCATTTATCATCAAAAGTAATTTAAACAACTTTGATATTTGATATATTACGGCTATCAATGTTAGACTCAAAATATTTCAAAACCTTGATGTAGCCTATGTAGCTAAATTTAGATATAATTAATAAAGTCATGTATATTCTGAAGAGGTTATGATGTTAGAAGTATATTTAATTAAATCAATGTGTTAGTGCTTTCTTTCCCTATGATAACCAAGAATTTTTTGGGTTTTTATAGTTACTAATGAATTAGTAATCAATTTTATATAATTTTGCCTTATTTTTATAAGAATTTCTGATTTTATTACATGACATTAATTTATAAAATAATCCTTTTCCTACAGTAATTATGCTTGCTTTTTTATATAATTAAATAAATCCGAGAGATCTGAAATGCATTGGGCTTGCTAGTTCAGTTTTACTGGAATTCCTAAGTGGCTTCCATTTGCTACATTGACTTTGTTTTGCGAACTCCAGTATATTTAATTTTGAGTGGTAGATAATAGTGAAATCAGAATGTGTGTGAAAATATAATTTTTTTTCACTAATTAGGTATTTTCTGTCAGATTAAATTTGTTTTCGTATGTCTTTGGACACTTTTTATATAGTTAGTATGAGTAGTTGATATAGGTTTCATACAGCAGTAGTGATGTTTTTAAAACAATAACACTTTTTAAGAAAACACAGGAGCATGCATGTGTGACTTTTTACTTTCATTTTGAGGAAGTAAATGACTAACAATAACATTAGCGTGCATATAAAGGCCAAAAATTAAGTAGCTGAGCTAAGTGATCTCTCAGGGCTATATTTATCAAATAATAAATAAAAGCAAACGCCTGAGTTCTGTAAGACATTAATAAAATAACTGATTCTGTTGGTTTTTTTAAAAATAAATTAAGGACATGTTGATTTTAAAAATATGTAGTTTTACACTTGGAGCATAAATATGATTGTATTATGGGTTACAGTGTTTTATCACTGATTTAGTACTGCATTTTTAATATATGTTTCCTTTTTATAATTGCTCAGATGGCAGAGTGAACATGGTTTAAGGAGATGTCTTCTCTTATTTTAAGATGAGGCAGTTATTCATGTTAGCTAAATCTATATTTAATATATTGGGCTCAGTCCTGAATAAATTTTCAGCAGACATAAATTACCCTGTACTTGCTTGCATTTATTTATATGATAGTGCTCTTTTAAAAATTAATACAAAAGTAACTCCAATTTGCTGTGTTAAGATTCCTGTAGTATTAGATGGAAACACTTTAGTTAAAGCACTGCAAAGCCAAGAACTTAAAGACAGGACTTTCAAAGACTCCTGCTAAGAGAATTAGATGTTCTGATCACATAAATGCTTTGTGAAAATGCAGTGGTAAATGTACCTTGCAAATATTTTTACAGTAAGTGGCTGGGAGAATGTTTGGAAACACCACTTGAGTTTCCTGGGATCCATCCCTAAGATCATATTTTCCCCCTTTCCAGACCAAACCGGCAGCCACCTTACAAGCGTTTACAAGCTTTGTGATCCCTCTGAGGAACATGCAGGTGGAAGCCCTGTTCTCCTGTGTTGGCTTTCTGTCCTACCTGTGTCATGAGCTGTCCTGGTTGTAGTCCCTAATCATGTTCTACTCATGTAATGGTGAGTAGGCTTTGAGGATATTCTTTCCCGTTTCCACATCTGTGCTTCTTGTACAATACCATTTGCAAATTATCGCGTATATTTCCTGGTTTGGTCCTACACCAGCTGTGCTTCAGATGTTCTAATGTTCTTCTGAATCATTGAACTTGAACACAACTGTATCAAAATACGTTGAACAGAATGTTTCACATGTTTTTTCATAATTTTAAACCATATAATTAAGAGACATTCTGCTCTGCACACATCATTGACAAGCAGTGGTGTAATTAAATGAACAGGTGAGCCTGGGACAAGATAAAAAGCCTCTGTCCTTATGGAGCTTGTCAGGATAAGCTGTATTACAGTATTTAGAAAGCTGCACTTTGTAAAATGAGGTGTTTAGGCAGTCCCATCCTTCTTATCAAATGCTTAATGAAGTTTCTACGGCCACGTGATAACATTCTAAAGTAACAGACTGATCTTTACTTCTTCCACTTTTAATATAGATGATTTGTTTAAATTTTCATAGGGCAAAGTAGTTTCTCGTATGAATTTCTGATTTACTGACCTTACAAGATTTTGACCAAAGGAAATCAGGATTCTCTAAACCTATCCCAAAGGATTAGCTAAGTGAAAATTTCTAAGTTTAAATGCAGCACTGATATGAACTCCTTAAAGCAAATGGATTTCTTATACTTCCTAAACTCAAATGGCTGAATTTGTTACTCATTTCTCATCTGCAATGTTTCTCAGTTTCTGAAAATTGAGTCTTAACTATACAATTCCTAGTGGCAAATTCATAATTTAAGTTTCAGTGTGGTATTTGAGATAACAATGAACTAAACCAATTTTGCCTTCAAATAGATTTCTTGGAAGAATGCTAAGTGCCACCAGAATGTTTTGTGAGAACTTGGTGAGGTTTTGGTTTTTTTCATTTCTCTCAGGTAAATTGCATTGAAAGAAGCTACTTTCTTTGAAGTGAAATATTATTAGGGTAGGTGACGCTGTTGCTACTGTGCAAAGAGTGTGACTGGCTCTTTTACTATAACAAAACATCTAAGAACACCTTCCCCCCCGTCTTTGGCATTTGTCAGTGTCTTTTAGAAACATCATTTCATTGTGTTCTGTTACGGAGTTAATAAAATGTCCACCTTGACTTAATATGTTACAACCCTCACCTTTTTAATCCTCCCAAACCACAGTGCTTATAGGAAGTCATCCAGGGGTGATACTGAAAGAGATAAAGATACATCTTTCAACTGGTGATGCCATCTGTGCCATCTGTCCTGTGGGATCTGCACTGGATCTTTCTGAGCTTCTGTAGATCATATATTGCATCCTGTTTTCACTCTTGCCTGAAAGTATTGATATAATGTGAAACAATAATCAATGTGCTGAATGAGAGAAAATGGAGCCATCATTTTGGTCAGCATTTCATACAGGACAATTATTTACTATGACTTATTTCAATAAGACAGTGAAGATGACATTGGGTAAATGGAGATGATGTGCTTCTCTTAGCTTACCATAGAGTGTCCCATGACTTTTAATATCTCCTCAGCAATGACTAGTGGAATATCATAAAATGCAGTTGGCAAACGAAAGGAAGTAAAAGGAAAAATAGGATTGTCTGGCTTAATTTTCCTATTGTTTTAAAAAGTGTTGAAAAGCCACATACTTAAGACTGCGGAACTGTCAGAAGTGGAATTGTGTAATACATTAAGACATGAACTAACCTGAATATATACAACTATACTGGGAACAAAAAAGGAGAATTTTTGTGGAAATTGGGAAAGAAGGGGGACTTTTAACCTGAAATTTCTTATAATCTTAGTGTCTACCCCACACCAAATTCAGTGTTGATATCTTTAAATGGCAGTGAATACCTGAAACTGGTCTGATCTTTGCTAGGACTATTTCTAATTTTAATGATTTTTATTGTGTACAGCCATTGGGCAAACATGCAGCCAGAGCCAAAACAATACTTGCTGCTGTCTGTGAATTCTAACATGGTAATTAAATGAGCCTAAACAGTCAAAAAAATGAAGACACTAAATGAATTTACATACTTAATGCATTTTACAGTTGTTGAAGAGTTGGCTTTCTCAACTGTTTTCTTGGACAGAAGGAGTTTCAGCTCACAGATTTCTGGTTCATTTGTTAGTTTGGGAAATACTGAATGAAGGCTTAGGTAAAACTTGTATTACAGCCTATAAAGTATATGTGCATAATGTAGTTTTCAAGTATAATTGTTTTTCAAACAGACAAAACACTATCCCAGTTGTGGTAGCATAACATTTTAATCTGAATCTTAAGAGACATGACTTTTATTTCAATTAAATATAAATAATGTAGATTGCATTCATTTGAAATGCATTTTAAACAAAGTTCTAAATAAACTTAAGCTCCTCAGTAATTTCATTATCTGTTTTACATTATTTTACACTATATTACATTACATTACATTATTTTTAACTACCTTAGTCATGGGAAAATCGTAAAAAGTTGCTGTATGGTATGGTCTCTTGGACTGATCTAAGACACTGCTATGCTAAAAGGGTTGCCTTGCTGCTTTCTTGTACTCATGCTAGCGTTCATGAAGCTGGTTTCAAGAAGAGAGAGGAAACATGGAAATGTGCAGTCAGTGCAGGGGAAAGCAGTCCCTTTGAGGCAGCAAAGAGGAATTACATCTGTTGAAACAGACTGTGAAACAGCATCCTTAGGCTCTGTCTCTCCTCTGTAGGGCATGTGCAGCGTTGGACAGTGAAAGACACTTTCGTTCAGTCAAAATGCTCTTAGTCTAAGGAAAGGCAGAACTCTGACAAAATACTCTCTGGAGAAAAGTTAAGTGAGGTATCACTGGTTGTCACACACCTTGTGCCTGAATGTTTACTTTTCAGCCCACGTTCAATCAGCACGTTCATGAGATTGCAGCCTAACTGGGGTGTGCTCGTGCGTGTGGTATCTCACAGCCTCCCAGTGTTCACAACAGACGAGTCTGGCCTGTGGTATAGTTTTAGCACCACCTCCAGCGTATGATATAGTTATAACTAGGTCAGTAAAGACCTTGCTGCCCTCTAGTTCCTCTTGGTTATTTCAGCTATTTCAGCGGTCACACCAATCCCCAAAGAAACTAGTTTAAAAGAAAGCATGCACCACCATCACAGTGCAAAGAGATGAGGTGCTTTTGTTCACAACCTGATAAATACCAGGAGACATTGTAGCTAAATCAGCAAAGAAGTACTGGCCCAAACCTCTCCGTATGTATTGAAGGTTACTGGAATATCAGTAGCATAAGCTAGATCTTTGAGTGCAGAGTCATTATCAGGACAAGCATATGATATATGCATTTAGTTTTTCTGTGCATTTTCACTGAGGCCATAAGTCCATAATATCAACATCATACTGTAAGAAAAAAGTTCAGTGCGTGTATTTAAAGAATTTTTTTTGGATACACAAATGTGGGGCAACCCTGCCTAGAGAATAGTTGCCTGAACAACTCCAGTAGCTAAACGGGGCTTGCTTTGCATATGTAAGTACAATTCTGTACCTGAAAATGCAAACAATAACTTACTCCTACTTCACCTTGGAAGGATAGCTGAAGATTGTGTTTGGTACCTTTTGAGAACTGAAGCCAGGTGGCAAGCTCTTGCAGTTTCAGACAAAGCCAATGTTATCTGGTCTTAAGTCTTCCTCCAGTAAGTGGACCACAGAGCTAGCTATGAATTACCCTTTCGTGCCCTTTTCTATCAATGCTTTTCGGTGGATGCTTGCTTTCTTTTCCAGCTGGGCTGTTGCATTCAACTGGTTCACTCAGCAAACTTTTAACTGCAGCACAGTTTGGAATAGTACCTAATCTATCCGTGATGGCAGGATGCATTTAGTGGAATGTATAGTAATCAAGGAGGGAGTGGGAAGGCATTTGGGCTCAGTACTCGAGTATGGCAACATCCAAGAGACCTTTTTGACACAGTTTTTTGTTTGCCAAACATTTCACAACTTGTTTTCTTTTAATTTGAATGCTTCATCTTGAAAAATGGAGAACATGGAGGAAGCAAAAGCAGAAAGATTTCATGATTGCATTTATACAAACACAGATCTTTGTGTTTTAGTTCCAAATAGCCTGTAATTTCAAAAATCCATTATACTAAAACCCATTTAATTCACAGTTGAAATGAAAAGCTTATAGGGCAGAGGTTAAATACACTATTTTGTTTATCTCATGACTGATATGTTTTAGTTGGTTTGACTCTTTGGAGGGGAAGAGAAAAGAAAACCAGCTCAGATATTTGCACAGCTTTATTGAAAATAAAATAGCAACAAGACCAAAAAAGTCCTGTTAATCCACATTAGTATTGCCAGATCAGCTACTCAACCTTGCCTCTGTAATTGGGAAAAAGTACTTTCTAAATTAAAAAAATATGACTGAAAGACTACAAAAGATTTTCCAACCCATCTGCTTGTTTTAAGGCAGAGTTAGAATTTTGTGTCATTCCTGAAAAATATTTATTAAAGCTTCCTGTGATGGAGACTGACAACCTCCCCAGTCCTTAATTAACCTCAAAGAGAGAAAGTTTCTTCAATTGTTTTGGCTGAATTTTCTTTTGCTGCAATGCAAGCCCATTAGTTCTTACCCCGTCCAACGTAGACACAGTGAACAAACTGTTCCCTGCTTCTTGGTGATAGCCTTGTAAAAACTGTTATTATGCCCACTCTCAATTTTCTCTAATTTAGCCTGATCAGTTCCAGTTTTCTGGGTCTTTCTTCATAGGGCATGTTTTCTAGATCTCTGATCTCTTTTCTCTCCCAGGGCTTTTTCAGACAGTTTATTCCTTTCTTTGAAATCTGATGCCCAAAAATGGATGCAGTATTCCAGCTAGAGCTTTGCCACTGCCAAGGGGAGTTGAAGGATTGCTTCCTGCGCTTTGCAGGCTGCTCTCCCATACATGTCGCAGAAGGGCGATTGCTTTTTTTTGCAGTAGCACAACTGTGACTCTCGCTGAGGCTCGTCATCTGCTTTATCTCCCAGACTGTCATTTGGTGTTCCCCAGCCTGAACAGCTGATTATTTCTGCCTGAGTGTAGTCCCTTCTGCTTTTCTGTACAGCATTTCAAACTTCGAAGCAATGCTCCAGTTTCTGAATATTATTTTAAGTTCTAGCAATGCCTTCCTGTTGCACATTTCCAGACTTAGTTAATGTGGTTTCCGTTCCATTGTTTGAGTTCTTAATGAAAACATTGCATTTTGTAATGGACCTCCAGTCAGCAGGTCTTTTCAGTTGTTCAAAGACCCATTAATAACTACTCTCTGGTTATGGTCATTTGGTTTTCAATCACTTTATAATGCTTTAATCTAATCTTTGTTTCTTAAATTTGCTTATGAAATTGTTATGTGAAATGGTGTCAAAAATCTTGCTTATATCACAATATATGGCAACCCTTGTGAATTCCTTCACCCTCCTTACAAGCAAAGTAGTCTGACCTGTGATTTTTCTTGGCAAATTGATGTTGACTATTACTCATCTGCTTATCTTTCAGTGATTTTAATTCTTCATTTGTTCCATTTTTTTTCACTGCATTGAGTTTGAACTGACTATTCTATAATAAAAGATGTACATCTACTAGCCATCTGACATACCGTCTTTGAGAACTTCTCAGTACCAATGCATTCCCTTGTTGGCTGTCCTAGGAAGAAGTTCATAATACATACCTGATTTGAAAACTTTATATTTGTGGAAATGTTCTTTAGTTTTTTTCTCTATTTTAAGCTGATATTTTAAATCTTTGCGACTGGATTAGCCACATGCTCTCAGATGACTCTTCTCATAGAAGTGAGCAAAAATGTATTAAACACTTCAGCTTTCCTAGTCTTTTGTCATAGAATTATAGAATCATTTAGGTTGGAAAAGACTTTTAAGATCATTGAGTCCAACTCTAAATGTAACGCTGCCAAGTCCACCACTAAACTGTGTCCCTAAGGGTCATGTCTACACGCCTGTCGGTACCATTACTTTTCTGCTAAGTTGTGGGCTAGTTCTTTCCATAGCCACAGCAGAGCAGCCATACTGCAAACTCCTAATACTGAAGTACATCACGCTCTTTCAGCTCTGCTTTTTCCTGCAGCCTCCATCATCAATAACATTGCAAACCTACTTCCCACTCCTCTGACAAGTTCCTTAAGTGGCCAGCTCAACTGTCTTGTTTAGCGTCCAGGACTATGAACAGCAGAAGAATAGACACATCATGACTTTTAAAAACTGGAAAATCTTGTAGTCTGGCTGCCCTATAGAGAACCTTTAGCTACCTGCTGTGGTGCATTGGCCACTGAGGGCTGAAAAGGGAAGGGCTATTTGGCTTAGTTGAGTTCTTGTGCTGTCTTTGCATCATTTAACCCCAAAATGCAGCATTTACACTCATAGTGATAGTGCTGGCAGTGTTGCATCAGGTGACTGGGAAAAGGAAAGGGGAACATGTAGCAGTTCAAAGCAAATAGGGAAAGTTTTATTTTAAAAATGGGTAACTTGAAGCACAGAGAAACAAAGTATTATTTCCACGATCTAACAGTAAGTTTTGTAATGTGAAATACCGTCCAGGAGTCCTGACTGAAGCATGTTACTCTCACACCAGAATCCACTCCTCAGCTATTTAAATAACTCTCTTGGGGACGGGGGTGAGGAGGGAATAAGATATATCGGAAAGGAAATGAGAATGTTATCTCCACTTCACTGTGTAATACTCATTTAAGAATGGCTAGAGCCTTCTGAATAATGAATGTATCTCAGTATTTCATGTCAGTGCAAAAGGCTGTCTGAAGACCAGTTATTGTAAATGAGAACCGAGAAACTGCTATTGGAAAATTATTATAAACCTTAGGAAAGTGCTAATTTCAAAAACAAAACACGGATTTCATTTTGTAGTGTGACTTGCAATTAGGAAAAAAAATTCATTTTAAAGTTCTCTTGAAAAAGTAACTAGAATAACTCTGATAAATTTTTTTTTTAAATCTCTTGCAGCTCCCAGACAGCTGTATAATGGATTACTATGAAAAATACAAGCACAGAATGAATGAGCTTGAAGCATTTAATATGGTAAAAGTTATAGGATTAATACTGTTACCTTGTATATATGTGCTAGTCTAGAACAAAGCCCTGTTGAGCTTTATGTGGCGGTGGACTGTCTTACACTGTGGTATGCAATCTCCAAAACAAAGCAGCTCCCCCTTCAAAACTTTGGAGCATATCCTATTCCAAAACTATATTAGGTGTTCAGTAAAATAATAAAGCAAACACATGGAAGATTCTTTTTCAAGAGGGACTATTACCCTGGAAAATGAAATGTCAGTCTCCTTTTAAACCTAGACTGGTCTCCGTGCAGTTATTTCATAAAAATTCTTTTTATTAAAATTCATTATTTCCCTCTTTAAAATTCTTCTGCTTCAAATAATATCATTTTCTTGTTGGACAATGTCTCAAAACCAACTAAATAACATGGTTTCCTGGCTTTATGGCATTGTATGTATTTTTGATCTTTAATATAATCTGTTTTGAAGATGTCCGTCCCACAGAGAAAATTGGCAAGGTGACATTTGTACAACAGAACCACTAGAAAATGATTGACCTTCCTGGAATTATTCTGTGGAAGTGTAGCCATTTGGAAGTGTATTGTCTCTCTTTCCCCAAATCATTATAGCATATAATCTTTCTTTCAGCTGAAGGTTGTTCTGGCTCCCTGCATAGAAGTTTTGATACTTCTGGATCGTCTTTGCTACCTCAAGGAGCAGGTATTTTTGCATTATATTTTATGATACCTAAAGGCTACATCAGTGAAATGAGACTATTTCAGCCAATTTATTACTGTGCAGACCAAAAGTCTCTGTTGCAGAATTATTATTCTCATCATATTTGCCAAAGTATAAGCATTCATGCCAGTTAGTATAAACATATGCCCAGCAGATGTTTTTATTTTCAGCAAAGCAGCAATAGTAAAGTTTATGTTCTTTTAATTGTATGGTAATTACTAGTTAATAGACAGTAAAAAATAAATTAATTAAATATGCAACAAATCTCATTTTATACAACATATTGAGATATTTAATAATTCAAAAGAATATCGGAAATGCTAAACAAACATTGTGCTGTACATACTAGAGCTTCCAATGAATATGTTTTAGACCATATAATTCAAGAAAATTTGAACTAGGTCCAAAATGTTTATGATTTCCTTTTATTGTTTCTTAATTAAGATCAATGATGAGAGAGGGTGCACTTTTTCCAACTGTATGGGTCAACTGAGGTACATTTGACTAACACACAGCCTGGATATATTTTATAAATACAGACCTGGGATATAATAAGCAAATGCTACTACATTTACTCCATAATGATTTATATTACAGTGTTTCTGCTAACACTAATTTTGAACTTGTCCTGATTAACTGAGAAGCAGCAGTCATACTTTCTCTGCACCAGTAAACATTTTTCAGACAAATATTAATTTTCTAGGAGGAAATGGTAACATCTTCCAGCTTCTGCTCTGGGCCACAGTCAAAATAAAATTTTAAAATAAATTTTAAACCCGTTCATATGAATAGCTCTGGTTTTCCACTATAAACCTTTCATTTTAACAGCTCCATTTTATCATAAGTAAAAATTCACTTTATTCTCTGCCACAGTGCACTTGGAACAACTGAGTTGTAGTAAATGTATGCTTTTGTTCTGATATTTTTACAGAAAGGCCATTCGAAATATTTAAATAATGATGTATTTTCCCAAATGCCAACCGGTTATAAATCACATAGAAATCTGTATGATTTCCAAGACGGGAGATCAGACTTGCTGCATTTAGCACTAATTTACCTTTTCTAAATGTAATATATGCATTGATTTAATCTTGTACTGGTTGATTCACAAAATGCATTTAGGAAGAAAAAATAGAAATGATAAAAGCCATATGCAACATGAAGACCAGATCCAGCTGGCCTGATTCATTTGAAAAGTCAGTTAATTAGCTTCAGTAGTAGAATGTGCTGCATAAAATAAGTAGGACTTGATCCTTAATTTCTTTGCTCTAGTTCAACTGAAAAAAAGCTTTATTGATGAAAGGGGTGGTAAGTTATCATTGGATAGTGCCAGAAATAATTTAATGACTTTAAAATACATCCTGGTTCAGGTGTCCTATATTTTCACAATGAACTTTCTGTGATTTTCTTGTTAGATAATTGTTTTTCCTGCTTTGCATCAAGGGTAATTTTTTTTTCAATTTTGTATTTAAAAACATGGACCTATTACTATATCTTAGCTCTTAAGTCAAACACATTTTTATATACTTCAATCATATATCATTTTACAGGACAACATTGCCTGGTCTGGACTTGTGAAGTTATTTGATCCCGTGAAATCCCCCAGATGCTATGCAGTTATTGCTCTGAAGAAACAGTCATGTTTTTAAGTGGAAGCAAATTGCAGATAGGTTGAAAACTCTGAACTGATACTGCTGTTTCCTCACTTTTATTCTGGTTTTTTTTTTCATTGATTCCTCAAGTACACTGTTTGCTTTTCAGCTGCAAAAGTAAAAAGTGCAATGCCTCTTTGAATCATGAGAAATAAATATCTCCTTTATAAATACCATTGCTTCTTTATGTTAGTTATTAAACTATGTTGAACATCTGGTTTTATTATAAAAGTTATGGGCCATATTATGTGATTATTATTTTAAAATAACTTTTATGTTTCTTCTTTTTAAGGCATTATACTATGTATCAATACTCCTTCTCTTGATATTTCTAATCATAAGGTCATACCTTCTTGGTTTTTACCAATGGCTGGCATCAGCAGTCTCAAACTAGACTCACCTTTTTCTTTTCTGGATTCAGATGGTGCATAGTATAAACAGAAAAATAACCTGCACTGTAAACAAGAGGTTCATAGACTAAATAGGATCTTTGTGCTTCCCTGTTCTCCAGGTCATCAGGACCAGCTTATTTACAGAGCAACCTAGAAAAGCCTAGATAGTAACTACCTGCAAAGAGCAGTTTTGTATTAACCCCTTCTTCCTTCAGGTGTGTTCCTGGCATGCCCTTGTTTGCCTGTCACATTGAAAGAAAAAAATGTGTGTGCTCTAATCCAGTGGGAGATTTCCCAGTGCTTAAGAATGAGCTGCCCTGCTGGGGTTCGCTCCGTAAGCCTTGCGTTGTATCAGCAAGCTATTATCTGGCCCAAATGTGTTGGGTATAAATACTTCGGTACCCGAGTGAATTGAAACTTGCTAGGCAGTTTCTCGTTGGCTGTACTGCATTCATGACTGGGAAATGTATTTGTTCATGCATTTATCTCAATGGGTTGCATAATTAAACTTGCAGATTTTCCATCAATTAAAAAAGAGAAAAATTTCTATTCTTAGTCCTAGCACTTTTATTAGAATTTTCCAGCATATATAAAACATAATTAACTACCAGTGCACAGAAAAAAGGGCAACAAATAAATAATAAAATGCAGCATTAAAGAAGAAAAGGGGAGAATGCAGAAGGCAGAAGATGAGAATAACATATTTTTCTATAGTGACAGTAATAGTCATGGGAATCAGACTGAGATTCAGATGTGAGTAGGAACAAATCTTACCCTGTTTCAGTCTGCAAAATGTAATGAGAACTTCTGAATATGGCCATTCAAGAACAGAGAAGTAAGGTATTTTTCTTACAAGTCACATCTTTCTTTGGAAGAAATACCTCTTTTTTTGGTGTTGTAAGTTCACTGCTATTTTAGGACTTAGTCCTTATTAGCTCCAAGGATCCAGTATGAGCTTCTCACATTTGTTTGGTCCCAGTATGTTCAATTCTTAGAGCTGCTGAACACCTGCAGTACCCAAGGAAATTAACAGAAGTTGCAGGTGCTCACAGCATCTTTGGAGTAGAGCTAAGAAAAGAAAATGAGGCCTTCCACATATGCTGCTTTTTGTTATATAGGGAGTGCTGAGGAAGCTAACAAGTTGGTAGATTCTTTTCCCAGGAGAGGAATCAAAAGGAATAAAATCCTTTCCTAACCTCTAAGGAAACGTAGAAGAAAAAATCCCCAGTAATATTTGATGTAAAGAGTCAATCTAAAGTACATGACGTTAAAAAGAAAAAAGATGAGCAAAAGTCTTAGAAAAATAGGTTTTATTATATTATGTTCTGCTGAGACATGATGACTGATTGCTAGTGAAGCGTTAGAGTGTTGTCATCCCAATCTTATGTGCTGTTGGAAAAATGTACTTGGGGATGAAATTGCCTTTTTTGTGTTATGAATTGATTCTTCTGCTTTTTCAGACCAAATACTAAAACCCAGGCATATAAGATGTCCAAATAAAGAAAGCACAGTTTCGCACTGAAAGCAAGTACCCTCTTATGGCCCAAAAATACTTGTTTCAACAAGCCCCACCTGGTTTAATTTGAACACAGTTGAAAATGCATAGAGTACACAGACTACTGCTAATTTTGTGGGATATTTTAATGTGTGTAATGCTATCTAAATTCAAAGTTAAATTCTTATTACTATCTTAAGAGGACATTTGCAACAGTTTAGAATAACAAGCACATTTCTAGGATTAGCCCAAGTGCTTTTCCACTGATTCAAAAAAGGTCTGAATAAATTGGCATGCCCTCCCCCCCAGCAGCTTCTCAGGCTCTTTCAGTATTTTACGTACTTTGTAGTCTATGCAGGCAAAGACAGAGGCGATGTGCTTCTTAGAATAATAACTATCAAGAGGTTTATATGACGAGTTTGCATTCAGCAAAGTCAGTTGCTGTCTGCTGTCAAAGCTGTTTCGAAGCTTTGGATGCCTGATTACCTGTAAGCTATTGTTTACATAACGGAAAAATCCCTGACAGTAATCAAGATGAATAAAACGATTTTTCTTCATGGTTATTGCCAGAAGTTCTTCTGTAATGTAAACCATATCCTAAATATGATGAAGTCTTTTGATGGAAAAGAATCCCCATTTTCTTTCAGTGTGACAGCTGTCTATCTATGCTCCCTAAGGAATAGTGAAAATACCTGCTTCCCTCAGGTGTTTGCCTGATCCTATTTGTGGCACACCTATGCATTCTGTAGCAGATTTAAAGTGTTCTATTTATTTTTCTTAGGGCTGAAACCTGTTCTTGGATGGAGGAACAAGACTATATGCAGGGTATATGTGCAACCTTAATATCCAAGAGTATGTTGTAGCCCTAAGATCCCCAAGCCTGCTTTTGTGACAATAAACTTTAGTTCTGCAGTGCTGGTTCATGCCTTGGAACATCATCCCACAAAAACATTTTGCACTGCTTTAATTTCTGGAATTTTAGTTACAAGTTTTTTTCTGATTAAATATTAAGTATTTTTTATTACAAATTATCTTCTTCATTGACATTATTCATTAATCTACTGTTAAAACAACTGCTTAGAGTTAAAATGTTTTTGCATTTCCCAGATGGGAACATGGCCTAATTCTCTGGGATCGAGCTGCACCATCCCTCACCATCTGAAATAAACAACTCAGTTTGGTGGCTCTATATATCTCCAGGCAACTGCTGAATAAGTTGGTTTCTTTGAATTTGCTTATCCCTGGTTGTTATCTTTTTCAATGTTGTATTTCAACACACTTTAAGTAAAGGAGTAAAATCCTTATGGTATTTGGGATGCCTCAGAGAAGTTGCACCACAGTTATGCTTCTTGTTGCTTTCTCCTTTAAAGCTTTGAAATTAATTCCTGATGGTCAGACAGATTAATAAGCACAAGACAGCCTGTGAGGCATAGGTTATTAAAAAATACAATGCACAATATCTTCTTTTTAGGAGTCTTTTTTGATTCAAGAGCTCTGAGGCATTTTCTTCGCAGAAATTCCAGTGCACGTTATCATTAAGCTCAAACGTCCAAGGAAACCCACCAACGTAATGAAGATTTGCCTCAAACTGCTAGAACATGCTGTTTCGCACCAGTCTTCCCAGTATACACCTGCATCTACCTCAAGGCTGTCTGCAATGTCTCCATCAAACTGGAAAGGAAGAGACACTTGTCTCATGATCCCAGTGATGCTGTTCGTGAAATCTGCAAGAGAATGGCACTCAACTCTCTGCTTTGTATTAAAAGGCAACTGAACTCTTAGAATGGGTATGTCCAACATTCAAAGACTTCTCCAGATACCGTTATTGAAATACATTTAACAGCCTTCTTCAGCCAGTTCAGTCTGTTAGTTACTTCAGTTAATACTGTCATTAATAGATCTACAAAATTTTGTCCTGTCGTTTATGTTCCGCAGGTGGACTTTTCTCATAACACAGTTTTGTTACTCATCAAAAGAGTAAATGACTTCAACTAATTGCTATGAGTGGGCCATACTTCTAGATTTATTTTTTTTTATTTTACAGCAATTTTAATTTGTTTTATCCAAATGTAATCCTAGTATGTGCCATCATTGCCTCAGAACTGTGGATTCAAAGGAAATCAGAAAATGGTTTCTAGATTACCAATGAAATTTAGAACAAATTGAAATTGTACTCCATAAGTGTGTTCTTGGGTAGGAAAGCAGACTATATTTTCAGGTTACATCATGAGGCACACTGTTGGCCAGAATTTATTAAACTCACAAATAGAAAATGCATAGGGAAGATTATATGGACAAAATATCTCAAAGATTTGCAGTTACTCTAAAGTAAATTACTATTCTTTATAAACTATAGGAAGAAATGTAATTATCTTATTAAATGGACATACAGGAAACCGTGAACTTTCAGTAAGTGAACAGGAGATTCAGATTTTAAACTTGCCTAAGAATCTAGAAACTAGCTGCAAAAGGGCAAAAAATTTTTAGGACAACAGTTTGATGTACTGTTCACCCCAGGAAATCAAGCTATTTTCTATACAAGATGTATTTTGTACCTGTTGTATAATCCATAGTTCCAGTCTATGCTTGCTTTTTTTTTTTTTTTAATACTCTGTCATAAAATTTGCTCTTTTCAGGCTTTTGCAATTACAGTAATAGTGGCTATGTATAGTATGCAGGGACTTTCCATTTCCTCTTGCATGTAACACACACTAACAAGACACAATTTTTTAATATCTTAGTTTGAAATTAACAAAGACTGTCCAAAACCAAAGTATCACTTCCAGATTTAACTATAGTTTATCTGTGGATTAAAAAACTCCACATGTGAAACCTGTGCAAACTTTTAACTTTTCATTACAAAATTCTCAGTTTTATGTAAGTCTCTTTCTCTTTGCATCTGGATCAATATGAACTTATTCATGGAGATAAAGATGTTGTCAGGGCAGCTAGCATTGGGTTTCACATGGAATTTATCAAGAAAACCAAGATGCAGTAAATCTACTGAGCCAACAAATCAGATTGTTAGACTGAAGCTCAAATTGCGTTAACACACCAACTGTCAACTCCTTCATGAATCACTGATGAAAAGAGCAAAGCTGTCTGCTTACTGAATAACTCAGTAGTGTCTGGCACCAAGAGAGAAAATTCCAAATAAGAAGGAGCAGTGATCACCTCTCCTGATTACGTAAACATTCAGAAAGAATAATTAAAATGTACAGTTGTAAATCTACATTGTTTATTACACCTCCTATTATTAGAGTAATGAATAAAGACTGACAGCAGAAGTGGCCATGCTGTTTCTCAACTGTAAATCCTAAATTCACTTGTTAGTCTTAGAAAGGCTGAAGTCATCAAGAGGACACACAGATGTTAAAAAGTGTAGAATGAGCTGTACATGACTTGGATAAATGTGCCATTTGCTAACCTTTTTATAGTCTAAGGCGTGGGTATCAATTCACAGAACACAACTCACAAAATACTCAATGGACAGCATATAAACCAAGTTTTATCAATTTTAAGCTCTTCAGTGTTTATTTATCAGCAGACTATTAATAGCTAGAAAGGGTTATAAGAGTGATTTCAGCAAAATTGTTGCCATGCTGTTTATGATTAAAAATTTTCAATAAAAGCAAATTAAAAAATGTAAACCCTTACCCAGAAATTTTAGCTTTACTTTGAGAATGTGAGTAATGGTACAGGGTAATATAGTGAAAATGCATATCAAGACTACCCCAAGACAGATTTTTGATTTAAGTAAAAGATGTCTGACCAACAAGAGCTTTAGAGAATTGCTCATTTGCTTTTTAAAAGTCACTCATCTTTTTAAAGCCACACTTCTGTAGTGATGTTGAACATTATTTTTTTTTAGTGAACAGAACTTAAGATTGAGTTTATTTAGAAAAAGAAGGTATTCAAAGAAAAAACTTTGAGAAGCACCACTTTGTTCCTGTGCTTATCCTCAAACAGCATTGCAGAAGTGAGAGAAAATGTAGCAAGTGTATCCCAAAAGTAATTTTTTCAGATAACCACTCCGTTTGCACTAGTTAATCACATGAATCAAGTTTAATGTCATCGATCTAAACACCAGTTATTGAAATCGTGAGCTATGGATAAAAGATCATTTCAAATCAGACATTTAAATAGCATTGAAATTGAAATAATCACTTTTCTGAAGATGTCCACGTCCTTTGAGTAATTGTAATTTGCCTATATAGAAAAGAAGAACAATTCCAAGCACTCAGCATGATACAAAAAGTCCATAGTTAAAACATTAACAAATATTAATACAAAACAGTCCGTTACATACCCTTATGTAGTGAAGACCTGGGATGTCTTCATTTGAGTCACTGGCAAATTTCTGTTGATTTCCATGGGAGCAGGCTTGGATACAAAAGCATCTGCTGAAGACAAACACTGTGGCTGATCAAGTGTCTTCTGTACAAAGCCAGTTCCAAATTTACATTTGTGAAGGCAAAGAGATTGTTTACACTTCCTTTATTTATATGTATTGAAGTTGAACAGTATAGAAATTACTGTGAACATTGGTTCATCATTGAAACCTTCCTGACATAAAGTAAGAGAAGGTTCAAATGGCTCTTTGTTTATTTTTTATTTCAGGTAATATGTTTTTAATGCATTAAAACTCTCAGGATTTTCTTTTCTGCACTCGCTGATTCTTTAACAATGAGAGCACTGATTACAGTACTACAGAGTTAAATGGCACTTATTGTTCCTAAAAATAACTCAAGTGTCACAGTCTGTACTTTCACTGAAGCCAATGGTAAAATTCCCATGAACTCTAGTATAACTGTTTTTATGAATCAGGAAAGTAAGATTTAGCCTTAATTCTTCAAAAAGCAACTTTTGTTACAGTACTTTAATAGAATATCTTCATATCAAGATTTCACTGTAAACCTATATTTCCCTTCCTTCCCTTCCTTTGTGCAGAAATTTTATAGAACATTGTAAAACAAAGAATTGAATTTATATAAACAGTATGTTTCCCCAATTAACCATCTCTATCAGCACTTTGCAGGGAGTGCATCCCTTATTCATGAACTATGTGTTAAAGAAAGCAATGTTAATTAATAACTCTTTCTACACAGCCCATGAATTCAATACAGAACCTATAAATGTAGACTGTGAGACATAAATTTTGATTGATTTTTACAATTGCATTTAAGATGTATTTTCAGAATGGATTTATACAGAAAACATTTTTTAAATGTGATTTTATTGAAAATATTTTCCAGCAGGACTTGAAAATTATGTAACTGGAGGTAGGATCTCAGTGAAGGATGACAATAATATTTCAGGTTGTCAGTGGGAATAATTTTTAAAATTTTTCCTGTTTGTTATGACTTAGCATTGAGCTTTAAGAGAACATAAATTAATTAAGTGCAAAATGTATCACAATTACTCATTCACTTCTAGTGTATTACTGAAATATTTCAGTTTCATATGTTGCTAATTTATTTTTCCTTGGCGAACTGTACCTAAGTTTCCAGAAGAGCAAATCTAGGAACATTCATGGTTTTTACACGGTAGTGTTTTACAATTTTATTGAATGAAATAGGAGTGTTGTGGTCTGGTAAATAATCTAGTGTTTCTGCATTAAAACAGCTGCAAAATAAATCTGAATACGTGCAAGAGAAGATTAAGGTTCATAGTAAGCATTTAGTTTCTTTACCAGTTTGTCATCAGAAGTTAATGTCAACTTAATTCACTGCTTTTTAGTCAGTTAAGATTTGAGAGCAGCTTTACACTTTGATTCTACAGCTCAGGAAAAGAAAGATACATCCGCTTTACACCATGTAAAACTGTAATATTACTACCTTGCGTCCCAGAAGCCATGTAAACCTGTTAATAAGGTATTATCCCAAATTAATTCTATGCTTTGCAGCATGGCCAGTTGACCCTGGTGAAGTGCTGCCCTTATATGGCTGTACTTCTGCATAGACCAGGGGAGGAGCAGGTGTATCTTCTGAGCATCAAGTCTGAGTTTTTGAGACAGGAACATGGTCCAGAAGAATAAATAAGGAAGAGCTTTAATACTTTTGTTCTCCCACCCACTGCTTGTGTTAGGCCTTCAAGCACTTCAGGCAAAGAGTTTTCTCTTGCTGCCAAAGGGTAGCGGTTAGTAGCTTGCATGGTGCTTGTGGCTGATGGTCAACCATGGTTCCTGCAGAGCTGTTTCATGTACTTAGTTCTGGTATATGCTGCCGCCAAATGCTGGGTGTTCCAGTGGTGGAAGTCAGCCTGATTTGTACCTGACGTGTCCAGTCATTGCAGCGAGTAGCCTTATTAATCCAGTGGAGTGGTCAGTTATTTAGGGAACTCTTCTCTTCTACAGTGAACTTCTTCAAGCTGTGCCTGTCCTCAGCTCATGTCGAGGATGATTTGTTTCTTGTGTATTTCAGCTCCAGGAAAGTTTTGGCTTGCACTTGTTAAGGTCCTGAAGATTGAGGACCTCACATACTCACCTGCTTTTTTCTATATTTTCTGTCTATGCACTCAGGTGATTGGGTCCAGCTGGTGAGACAATAGTTAAACACTGTAGACAGAAACACAAGTGTACTGTAATCAAAAAATCTGGTGATCTAAAGGTTCCTTGTCTTACTCAAATACCTTCAATTAGAACACTTTCCAAGTCTAAGTATCAGATCTCTTTTCCATCACTAAAACTAAAACAAAGTGTTATACCAGAAAACCATTCTGTTCTTGGAACAAGTGTGTGAGATTCAGACTGAATACACATGCTTTGGTATATGTGTTTGAAAATATGGGTCTAAGAACCCTTATTCCAGTTTTCATTTTGGAGATGGTTTCTCATTAATTCTCCTCTTCCTGCTTCCTTCGTATTTCTTCTACTTACTTTCTTCTTCTGCCTTCATGGAAGGCTGAGGAAGAATATAAGCACTATTGTATATCAACAGTGACAGCCAGAGCTCAATGGGCAAAATACAAGGATGTTTTCTGGAAAGACACATGTACCGTGTGTTATCAAAAGTAATGTATGTGCACGGACCCTTTCTAGGAGCTAATTTAATATACTGTCTAAAATATGCTGTTTTCACTGCAAAGAATGGATGACTTTTCATTTTCTCTGTCTTTTTCTTTCCCAAGAATATCATTGCAGGACTTATTTTGTCTTCTAGGAGAAGTGACACTGTGCTTTGCAATACAACGGGGTGAACTATTCCAGGTCATTCTGAGTGCGTTTTTATTGAACTAGTGCACTTTCCTTGAACAGCAACTTGACAGGCTTGCCATGGAACATTGCAATGCATATTATCATTCCCAGGTTGCCTAGAGGACATTATTAAAAAGAACCAATAAATAAACAAATAAACCTAATTTCTGTACAGACAGGTGAGTATTATTATGTGTGATAAATCATAAACATCCCCCTTTGTTGGCAGAAAAGCACCTTGGACGTACACTATCTGCATTATCCCTACATTTGCATTCTGACAACCCTCTTCAAAATGAAATGTTTTTTAAAGTGCTTTTCAAAAACTGACCTTCACTCTTGAAACACCTCCTCAGGGAAACTATCCATTTGTATTTGAAATGCCATTTTTATCTTTAATATTTAAATTCTATGGACTTTCCACCTGTTCTTTTTGGTTTATTTTTTTTAGTTGTGTGATTATGGAGTGTTGGAGAGAAATACCATTTCCCAGTTGAAGTAAAAGTTTGCAACATATATTTTCAAGTAACCTAAATAAGCTTTCATACAGAGAAGAAATCTGAAATTTCTTTTGGAGATGCTGAAAATGTCTGTGCCTATTACAAACAGTTTTAGACTTACAAAGTTCCAATGCCAATATACGCAGTCACTTCCTTCAGTTTGCATGGCTTACAAAAACAAAACAGTGATGTACTGAACAACATGAATTCCAGTGGACTGCTCTCCCAAAAGCCAAGGCAAATTATTCTAGACAGGCAGTTTTATGTGAGACATAACTTATCAATGAAAACCTGAAATCCCTAATGTTTGTTACGAAAGTTAGCTACAGCCCTATTAATATTTTAAAGTTATTTTTCATTCTTTTTGTGTCTAATCAATCTATCTTCTGTTGAAAGTGATCTTAGAAGTGTTTACATTCAGTTCCTGAAAAAGTCTGTATTTTGTCTGTGGTCTTAAAATGCCAGGTTTTTTACCTCTGCCATTTGTTGCTAAGAAGACGCCCTACCATGCACACAGGAAATAAATTACTTCCCATAACAAAAGAAGCATGCTTCAGTAAACACTATCAGAAGAATACTGCGAAGCATTCCCATTTTCTGGAGTGAATGTCATCTTTCTTTATAAAAAGAATTATTTTTCATTGAGTGTGTATGTGCAACATAGAAGAACAGGAAAACATTGTGACAGATTAATTGATTAAATTACCTTTTTACTTTGTTTATGTGAATTCTGTTCCTAGGTGTAAAATACATGAACTACTTATATCTAATTTAAACCTTATTTGAAGAGGTAAAAATCAGCCTGCAAGATGCCTACCTGATTCTGTCTCATTGCTTGCTGCTGAATTCCACCTGACGTGAATTGTACTAGCAGGCCATATTTATCTCTCATATTTGTTGTCCTGAAATATACATTAATTTCTTCAGGGAGTAACTGTTGGCCTGCAGATGGTTCACAAATGGTATGGAACGATTATTTACATTTTTCACTGCTTTGTTTTCTGACTGGGTAATTTCTGCAGCAAAGCAAGATCTGTTTCTGCAGACACTGGTTCATCTGCTTAGCCTCACTGCTCTAGTCCTGTTTAGGTCATGAGGCACTTCATTGTAGTAAAAATAAGTGGGGAATATCTTAGAGAATCATGAGCTAGAGCAGCAAGAATGTTAAATTGAAGGGGGGGATTAATGATGGAATATGAATTATGAACTATATTTCTGGCAACTATTAGAGCATCTGATCAAAATTAGCAGTTGTAACTACTCCTTTAATGAAGATCATTTACTAAAGTATTTATGGAACATGTACACAAAATAGGCACAAACAAAGCCAAAGAAATATGTTTTAAAAAATAAAATTGATAGTTAAACATTTCTGAAACACATTTACCCCAGGCTTCTTTGCAAGATAAATTTGGTATGCGTAATATACACATCTAATATTTATATTCATATCATGATCAAATTAGTATGCTATGAACCAATAAGAGAGAGGCAAGGGAGGAAATTCAGATATTTGATGCCAGAAAGAACATTGCATGATATGCAGACTGAACATTCAAAGCAAGCGCACGAAAAATAGCCAAATATATAGTGAATCAGACATACCACAGGATGTTTTGGAAACACAGCAACAGCAACAATGGAAACTTTTCAGACTTTGTTTAGCTAGAACAGAAAACAAAAGCAAGACTAATTTAATTAATTAATGAAAAAAAGATGTTGACCATTTGGAACTTAGCAAATGTAAACCAAAATAATTGAGCAGAATGGAAACGAGAATTGTTTCCAGTGAGTGTATCTATTTTTACACATTGTATGCTCAACACACAGAAAGTTTTACAAATAATTATCTCTAATGGGAAAACTCTAAGCCAACTCAGTGGGTGTTAAAGATGTGAGGCAACATGTTTGACTGAAATCTGCTTGAATATAACTATTTGATTTACAGAAATTATTGTGCTTGTACTGTCATGGTGTATAAATACGTACCTTGCAGCATGCTGCCTTGAACTGCACAGAATGATGAATTTCTGTCATTGATTCTGCTGTGTCTAGATGTATATTTCATGGTTTTTACAAATATGTCAGGATTTGATGAAAGTTGCAATTTAGGCAAAGTCATAGTAATGTTTCCATTAAGTTTTCCCATGTCTCTCTATTTTCATTTTCAATTTCATTTTTTGATTTCTGGAAAAGAAAGTCACCTTGTCTTTTTGTATTGTTTTAGTAAATATTCCCACTGCTCCCTACTGAATATGCGATGAGGTAATATTACCATGCAAGGAATGTCTTCTCAATTTCAATCCGTTATATCAATCATTAACATGAACCTAAAAGTCATTACATAGTAACCCCAGGAGCCTTTTTCTTCCCATTTCCCATCCCCTTATGCAAGCTTATTTTAATACTGGATCGCTCAGGGAAGGAGCAATGTTGAAAATCCTTGTTGGGTTTTCTTCAAATGTGTTTTCTGCCTGCTGTTTTTCCTAATAGCTCCTGTGACAATTCCAGGGCTAGCATCTTGAGTATGCTTTTTTGTATTTATTGGGCACGTGAGAGTCCTTTCATATTGCCCTTCTGCACTAACAATGTGAAACACCTAGGGAGAAGCTGTTCCCCCAGACATCTGAGCAGAGACTGTTTCATCCTGTCCTCTCTTTCTGACTATCAGGCATTCAGAAGTCAATATTTTTAATGGTGAGAACAAAAAAAGTTATTTATTTATTTAAATGTATTTTCTGCTTTCTGAACTGCATGGTTCACCTCAGTCACTGTTTAAGTAGGGTTATACTTGTTAAAAAAGTAGAAGAGATTCTCTTGTAACCCCTGGAATCCAAGTACTGGCATTTCAAGGAAAACTGCCAAATGTGATTTCATAGGGCTGCACCTTAATGCAGAAAACACTGGCAGAGGAAGAAAGGGATGGAGTTCACAAGGTCTATGGCTCTATCTTCTCCTGGGCTAAAAAACTTCCATGCCCCAGTCATGGAAGTCACGTTGACTTTCCTGATGTATGAAGTGTTGCATATTAGCAAGGTGTAGACAAGAATGTTTGTGGTAATATTTTATAACCACTTGGTTGCATGATGGCTAAATGTGAGTTTCAAAATTTTGACCAGTTACAAATATTTTTGTAACTTTTTGGGAAACACAGACAAATTCCTCAGGTCAGGTTCTTCCTGCAGGAGATTGTTTTAACCTTATGAAAGATCTTGGTTTCTTGTAGTTCTGCATGCATGGCTGTTCTTTAAGAATTTGTTAGAGTTTTCTTGAAATATTTTTAGATTTTCCTTTGTTGGTATGCAAATTAAGCACCAGCCAAATAATCTGCATTCCTACCTGTATTCCTACCTGTCCAGGATTTCCTGTGCAAAAGGAATAAGTGAATTGATGAGGACATAGTTCTTCTCTGTGTGACCTATAAACAAAACCTCCTTTACTCAGTGGAAAATACAAGGAATTTTCCTGATCTTACTACCTTTTATACGGCACGTAGCAAGGACAACAGTACATTTTCTATTGCAAAGAACTATCAACAGTCTAGTCTAGTTCTCATACATTTTTCCCAGGAAGTTAAATTAAGGATTATTTTGTTTAATATAAATGCTCCTTTTATTGCCATGATAAGTAGGAAAAAGTAGAAAATCAACCCGTTGGCATAGTCCCTTTTTCACCATATAAAACAAATTTTGAATGTCAGAGTATCAAGCCTTCAAGGCATCAACTTTTAAAGTCACTCCCTCCACATTAACTAAGGAATGTTACAGTTATCTTAAAAGAAAAGTAAAATCCTTACATGTGCCAAGAAAAGAAGCTTAGATTCTGTCTGCTAGGTTTCCCTTCTTTCAGACTTCACATTCGTGCCTATGTGTGTGTAACCATGTGTGGTATTTTTATATATTTATAAAGTCCTATCTGCACTTTAAAAGTCTTACTGGAAAAGAAAACTATGAATTCAAAATGTTGAACTAGAGGTTGCTCTTGGTCCACTGGAATTTGTTCAGTTCTGGTCTCAGGTCCCACGGAGCCCTCTGTTAACCTCCTGACTTAACTCCAGTTCAAAGCAGTGTCTACACTGTAGCTTCCCCAAAATGGAAGTGCCTGACAGAGGCTTATTGTACAAGATCCATATGGGTTGTTTTCCCCTCAAGAAAACTTAGGACATGTTATACCATAGTAATTGCAGAATGATGGTGACATCACCTTGCCAGGTTTCTGGCAATTTTCCAGTCTTCTAAGCTTGCAGACCTCGGAAATCCATTTAGCTCCCCACAGAATATAAATTTTAGCATTTGCCCATGGATTTAGTTCAAAACTGAAAGTTTCCTGTTCAAAATCCACAAATTCTCTCCCCCAGATTCAGGCAGAATACCTGTGAAGGTTCAGAGAAAATCTGCAGAGCTCTCCTGAGTAAAGAAGGGAGATGTTACAGGACCATCTAACGGGATGGAAAGAATGAATTTTATAGTGATGTGTGTGGTAGATCATTGATCACCATAGATAATCAGCTTTTTCTATCCTACCCCCCAGGCTTTCCATGTCTTTATATACAATCTGGCTCAGGATTCCATACCTGACATCCCTTCTTTCGTGAGATTGTCTTCCAGCCCTATCCACAGTAACTCTGAGCATTCAGCCTTTCAACAAATACAGTAACAAGCACAAAGCCGGTGGGAAGATGGGCACTAATATGGGACGAGTGCTCACTTCACCCTTCTCCAATTCAGCATTGTCTCAGCATCCTGCTTGCCACTTTCCCTCCATGCATGAGACTGCCCCTCCTCCATCCTCATCTGCCACTGTATCCATTGCCTGTGCATCCAATAGCACTCAGGCTTCACTGCATTAGGATGCTCTTACCCAAAAATGACGGCACTGAAGGTGATTAGTTGGCACAGAGCCAGTATAACTCTGGGAGAGCTTGATATCCAATCTAGTAGGTGACCTTCACCTGCTAGAAACAAATAGGCTAAATGATCCCTCAAAGGTCTTTCCAGACCCATATTTTCATGTCTCTATCCCAGTGTATCATCTTCCAAAAGTTTTACTTTCCTTGTTGGAGCTGGAAACAGCAATTTCCACAATGTCAGGTTTCAAATCTTTCCAATCCCCCAATTAACCATTGAGGACTTTCACAAATTCTGGAATAAAGTTAGTACTGGAATTTACAGTGACATAAAGAATATGCTCCTGGGTGTTTCCTCCCACATTCTGACCCTAAGCAGATCCAAATACATTTCCACACCTATTTTGAAAATGACAGAATGAAGACAAATATAATAAACTGTGCTCTGCAGAAGAGACGAAGAAGAAATAGGTGGTCTCCTCTTATATGTCGTCTTTGAGGACAATTATGTTCACCTTTTCTTGCCAGGACTTCTGAAGTAAAATATTCTTTAGTTAACCTGCAACATTCTTCCTGTCTACAACAGTGACTTCATAGATTAAATCTACAATATAAATTTTATATATAGATATTTCTACTCTTACAGGAAAGAGTGAATTGGTAATATTTAAAGAACATTTTAATTATTTGGGTTTGAAAGTCAATCAAAACGTATACTGACATTCATTAAATGTATATTTAAATTGGCATTCAGACCCAAAGCTTATTGTGATGATGTGATTCTGGACTCTGAAACATGTAGGCAGGAAAAAAATTGACAGACTAATGAAAAACATAATAGAAAATCCAAAAATTTAAAAAAGGTTTAAATTTAGTATCAGGAGGTCCTATATCATTGTGGACAAAAATGCACTGTTAGGCATCTTCATCTTTGACCATGGTTCCTTTGTGTAGCTCACCTGAAGTAGTGGGAAGTGACACACTTCACACACCCTTGCAAAAAGCCACAGGGAATGCACTGTGGTCTGCTGAGGCTCAGATTACGCCGTGCCGTGCCATTCGCTTACAACTCAGGCGCTGAGGTCATGGTCTGACTACACATGAAAGTCAGGTTTAGAGCCTCTGGTGCAAGATCAAAAATCCTACAGTGTAAAGACAGCATTAACACCAAGTTGCGTGCTCTTAATTTTACGAAACAGTGGTTGCATGCCCACACCTGATCTGGATCAAAAGTATATTACTGGGTGCTCTGGAAATGCATCGATCGAGTGTTAATGACTGGGATATTACAGCCTAAACCAGACATTTGTTAAGCACTTTGATTCTTATGATTCCTAATGGATGCAGGATGCCAGGCGTGAAACCATCTAAAAAAAAAGCTTGAATAATCAATACAATGATTTAAAAATATCTGAAAACCTAGAGTTGTGGAGTACTTTGAGCATACTTGACCGTCTTTACAAACACTGGCACAGAGAAAGCAGGCTCTGAAACTCTTCCACAGACATGGAGGAATGCTCTGCTCCATGTTACATGAAATGAGAGAGAGATGTTCTTAATCACATAGTGAAAAGAGAACATACAAAACGTTCTGACCTACAGAGGGCTGAAAAACTTGAAGTCTTGGAGACTACATTTCTGTGGAGAAAATCATGTTTGAAATCTGAATTAGAAGACAGTAAGTAACAGGAGATCCAGTTTCAACTCTTTAAAAATTTACTTAGACTTTTACTTCTAAGAAATTAAGACAATTTTTACACAGAAGACGCAAAAGAAGATGAATTAGAATCATAGAATCATAGAATGGTTGGAGTTGGAATGGACCTTGAAGATCACCGAGTTCCAACCCCCCTGTCATGGGCAGGGACACCTTCCACTAGACCAGGTCGCTCAAAGCCCCATCAAGACTGGTCTAGAAGACTTCCATGGATGGGGCATCCACAACCTGTTCTAGTGCCTCACCACCCTTGCAGTAAAGAATTTCTTCCTGATATCTAATCTAAATCTCCCCTCTTGCAGTTTAAAACAATTACCCCTCATCCTATTGCTACGGTCCCTGATAAAGGGTCCCTCCCAATCTCTCCTGTAGGCCCCCTTTAGTTACTGGAAGGCCACTATAAGGTCTCCCCGGATCCTTCTCTTTTCCAGGCTGAACAACCCATCTTATTTTTGGGGCTTCAATATAATTACTGCAATAAAAGAGAAGGATAGCATGTGGAGATGAAAATCAGCATACGTGAAACAGTTCCATGCATTGCAATAAACAACACAATGCCTAGGCTTCAGAAGAAAACGCAGAAACTGTAAGTAATTACATCACTTTCAAATAGTTACCAGTGCCAGGAGAGTTTGAAGAGAGAATGAAGAAACAGGAATTTTTGGACAACATTGCAACACAAAATGAATTATCCACCAGTCCAAAAGCCAATGAAACATTTATTCACTTTAAGTTGGACACAGGTGCACAAGACTGTGTGCTGCCAGAAACCATGATATTATCACTGAAAGGAAAGCCACAGTTAGTAGAAGTTAAATGGTTAGATTCAGGGTTTTATAGGAATGGTCTTTCCCTTATTAAGAAAGGAAGAAAACTAAGTATGCAGGCAAAAATAACTTGGAAACTTCAGAATTCCTGGGGAAAAAAAAAATTCCTTTTTTTAAATGTTCTTCTTGAGAAGATGCATTCTTGAGAGAAACAAAATATTGAGGAAAGGGTTTAAGGATGCTTTCCAGGAGATAAGGTATTTCTCAAAGGAGTACATGCCAGGTCTGACAGTTCACACCTCCAGCAAAGTTCTGCTTACTGTTAGGGATCCACACAAGACATCTTAGCCAGCAGAAATAAACATGTGAGCAAGATCAGAAGCTTTGTATTGTTCCAGACAGTTCCAAAGATACAGATCTAAAACCCCCAATTTAAATTGAGCATAAGGAACAGAAGCAAGGAATGAACGGGGTAAAGCACACACAAATGAAAAAGGTAAAGCCTTGCAAGGCCCTGTGAGGCACCATCAAGTCTCCTGTAACTCCCAGCAGCGTGTGGGGGTCAGTGGGGGAGTCTGTGCCTGCTCAGCACTCAGACCCCCAACCCGAGGGTGCAGCTGTGCCACGCTAACCAATGGTCAAATCTGGTCTTTGCAGCAGTAGAGATTAAAAATGTGGTGTTTCAGGTGGCTATGCAAGAGGTACATCTGCATAATGAGTTAGAAAAACTGTTAAAGACCCCAGTTTAAGGTGCTATGAGACTAAGGGCAAAAACCTTTGGATTGCCCAAAAATGATTAAGAGAAGATAATTTGTTTGTATGTAACTTACAACAGGCAGCAGCTGTTGTCATGGAACATGTCCACACGATCTCTCAAACTCTGTCTGTTTATTTTTCATGCTAGTGAAAAAGGAGAGCTTGGGCCTGGGAAGAAGAAGGTTTACAAAGCCTATGGCTGCAGGCTAACTTCTTTTCTGCTCTGAAAGAAACAGCCACAACCCATCCTCTCCTATTTGGAATGGTCCATGGCCCTGCCTCAGGGTCCTGAGGGCACCAGGTCCCCCCTCCCCAGGGCTGCCCCCACCCTGTCCCCAGCCCAGGAACCACATCAGCCCCCAGTGGCTGTCAGCCCCTGCCCCACTGATGCCTCAGCAGGGCCAGTCTCCAGCTCCCCACAGCCCTGCCCTGCCTGGCTATGGGCCTTGCCAAGCCAGGCCCACTTGTGGGCCCATGTCCCGGCCTGGCCTTAGCCCCAGGGAGATGCCTGAGGCCCAGGGCTGGACAGGCCCTGGCATTAGGCCCTGCCACCCTGGGAGCCACGGCGTCCCACTGTGCCCTGGCACCCTGAACAGTACCTGAAACCATGACAGCTGGGATGGTTCAACACCATGCCAGGGCTGCTTCAGTACGAGTTTAGCTTGAACCTACGTCCTCTTACTGCTGCCTGCTAACAAAGACACGGACTCAAGTCTAGTTGCACTCTGCTGGTAGTTTACAGGTAGGCCGGATAGTAATTTGAAATTTTCTGCTGCATGAACAATTTTCAGTCGTTGATTTTCAGTTTATATTCAACTGGGGAAGAAGAGAGATGAGGAATTAAAGCTTCAATTAACTCTTTTATAGCCAGAACCGTAACCTCTGAGCATGGGGACTTGGTTCATGGCTTGTTTCTTGGCTCAAAATGGGGCAGGAGCGAAAGAGCACTCTGTCAGACTTCTCCACTGCAAAAAAATCAGAAAAGGAGTTGTTAATAACGGATCTCTGTGAGAAATGGAGCTGCACTAGCTGGTACCAGAGCTGGTACCTTTCGCCAGAGGCAATCCTCCTGGTGTCATGTCTGAGTTTTAGGGACTGACATTTCGGCTTGGGAGCAAATTTAGGAGGTCTGGGTGCCAAAGCAGTACCTGAGAAAGTTAAGGGGTGCCAGCACCGTACACCCATATACACAGTGAACCATTTACAGTTCACCACTGGGTAAACTCCATGGACAGGACTTACTTTCCTTATTCTTTCTTATTCATACTTACCCTTTATTCATTCTGGATACACCTCCCAAGATAGGTGTACAGTTTTTCTTGCAGAAAACTAGCAAGGGCTACTGATGTTTTTTAAAGTGCGAGTAGCAGATGTTATAATCATGTAATAATTTAGGCTGGAACCGTTGGAGGGCAACCCCCAAAGCAGGGATAACTCCAAAGTCAGATACAAGCTAAGAAGAAAAAGATGCAGCAGTCTCTATTTGTAATGTGAGTGACCAGAACGCTTGAGTCCCGCAGGAGTTGGGGCAAATTCAGTCTAGCTTTTCTAACATCTGCAGGGCTGCAGCAACCACCAAACAAAAGCAAAAAGAGAAGAGGAGGGAGACAATCAAACACTTCTTTCTCTTGGCCATTTTCTGAAGGGGTTTTCTGCTTCACCTGCATGCTGTGTGGAGTGCAGGCATTTCAGATGTGCTCCGAGAATGCCTCCCAGACCAGTGCCAGAGCCTAGGGCAGAGCCTCTGAATCCCATCCCTCCAATCCTAATTTAGATCTAGCACCAGACACAGGCAATGCTGCTCAGCCCTGCCAACATGAAATACATACACACATGCCAAGAATAAGAGCTACAGATATCGATGGAAAGTCTGTGTTGAAAACAAGAGTGCCTACACAGCTTAAGCAAGTCCAAGGTCTGTTAGCAGCTGTGCAGAGATTTACAAGATTATATTTTTGTATATTGGCACTTATACGTGACCTAAATTTCACTTGAAACGGTGCCCTTTTCTGGTGCCTGCAGTGCTGCATTGTTACTGAATGTAAGAGCAGAGCCCTGTGTTTGTGCGGATTTGTCTCTGCAGGTCATTAGCAACACTTGAATGCTGCACTTGCCCTTCCAAATTCTGTTTTCAAAATATAACTTATAGAGCATCTTTCTGGCCTAGTCTATGCTGAATCACTTCTATGAATTACTACAAATAAAGACTGTGTTTTTCCTTCTAATTGTCAAATTGCTTGAGGAAGATGTTCTCCATTTTTCTTAATTATTTTATCATTGCAAAAAATTATGTCAGTCTTTATGGGAAAACAAGTAGTTAAAATCTTTTAAATTGCTTCTGCAAAGGAATTGTGTATTGCTTTCTACACCTCTACCACCTGATTTGTGTGCCCAGAACACATGCTTCATTAGCCCTTTTCACAAGCTAAGTGTCTGCTGCTCCAAATGTAATGCAAATCACTTTTTAATGGTCACATTGACTAGATAGGAAATGCTTTTGTTGGAGCTATGACTTGTAGTTAATTAAGCCAATTAGCATGTGATATAAGCACTTCTGGAAAGATAAAGCCCAAGAATAGCTCTCAAGAGACGGTGAAAGACTTTCATGCAAATAGAAATGCTACAGAAGGGAAGGGGAATGAAGCAAGAGGAAGTTTAAAAATAATTTCTAAATGTATTCGCTACTTTTTCTAGTTTACAGCAGTCTCAGCTGAACTTCCGTGTTTGTGGGGGGAGAATCTACTTACTATGTCTTTGTGTAAGGAGATAAAACTGAACTTTTTACTCAGCAGAGAAGATGGGCAATAACATTTCTACTGAGATCCTGCTTATAACATGACATTATCTGATTTATCAATTGCACTTTTGACTTCCTTCCAAGAGAAGATTTTCAACTGCTTGACACCGGAAGAGACAGCAACTCATTCCTTGTAGGCTGGGTCTCACAGTCTCGCTGTGAGGGTGAGGACTGTCCTTTCAACAAAGTGAAAACCAGAGATTCTTGAGCCTTTAAAATGGAAATGTATCACATTCTTTCTAGCACTGTTTCTCAAAGAAATGGGTAACACCGAGACATTTTATAATTTAACCATGTGCTACCCTGGAAGTGTGCAGTGTACACAAAGCCTCAGGAAAAGGTTGTTTCAATCTTTCAGAAATTCCGCTAAATTGACTTCACGGTTTGAAGCATGTAGTGACTGAGAGGTATAAGTTATGGTACATTCTTTTCTGTGTGCATGATAATTGGCTTTAATTTACTGGGAATTTCTCAATGCTTTTGAGAAATCTGTCACTGCTCAATGTAAAAGAACAAATCATTTATAGTCTATGCTAATACTTGTTGAACCTTGATATTTTTTGCCACTTGCTTCTTCTGTCATATTCTGGAATGAATTATTATTCTCAAACAAAAAAATCTCATTCTCTCAGATAAAGTAGAACTTGTTTAGGATGCTAGACTGTTTAATTCCTATTCGTAGTCTAATTTTTTTTTCCTTCTAGTTAAATCAGTAAGAATAAAAGTGTCACATCAGCTGGGAGGATTTTCAACAAAGGAAATGAGATTTTATGTCTACATTGCACTCTTATGCTTACACTGGAAATTTGCTAACTCCCGTTGCAAACTTCAGTCTAGAAAATTTCTGCCCATCCAGTATTCCCCCCATGCAATTTTGTTGCATCTTTCCACTTTTTTTGTACTTGTACCCTCTCTCCCTCCCAACCTGAAAACACACATTACATGATATGATAAATTAATCATAAGCTTGCAATTGGCTTTCTGAGACTGGAACTGGTGCTCCCTGACTGCTGTAGGATTTCATACAAATACAAATGCTTGTGTGACAGACATCTTTTGCAAGAGGAAACCGTGGACAATTCTAGTTCTTCAGTCTTCATTTCAAAAAGAAATAGACTCTACTGTGGTTCTTTCACACATGTAAAGATGCTTTGCAAAGAGATTTTTTGGCTCATTTATCACACCATGCTCAACAGTTGGTCCACAGTTGCTTCTTTATTTCTTTATATAAGGATGCCAGAATGGCCATAATCTTTTGATCCATAACTGTATCGTGCTCAGCAGCAATGACTAAGAGAGTTGCTGTTCCTCAATCTTGATTTGGATTTAGGAAAGGATTGTTTCTAGTTCTCTGACAGTAAATAAAGTTTTTTTAATAGGAATATGTCCTAATTAAAGGGATTATAGTGAAGATGCAAGGCGATCTTGAGTCTTCTTGAAAAGGCTCATGAGTTTTAAACCCCTGAAACTCCTATATCTGTTTATTATGCAACAGTTAATTTTCTTTCGTCCTATAATAATCCTTCATCTTATCATTCAGTTCTGCAAAGAGCTAAATACTCTTGACTTATATTGACTTGAATGTAAATGGAGGTGGCTGGCTGCATTACAGAATTGAGACCAATATTTGGTAATTCACAGCTGGTCTCTCAACCTTGGCTATACACACAGTTAAATTGGATTTAACTTTAACACAAGTTAAATGACAAGTTACATCCATCAGTGTGATTTATTGATGTTCTAATGTACTTTCTATTACCAAGTCATCTACTAGATAAAATCTTTTCATTTTTAGAAAGTCTACAAAATACTGAGCTGAACCTCTGTTATTCACTAAAGGATCACACAGTGTGAATGAGTTTTTCTCATGGTGCAATGCTGTTTGCAAAACAGGATGCTAAAAAATATTGTCATTATAGCTGTTCTGGTACCTATTGACAATGCTACTGCAAGCATTGATGTTTAAGAATACTAATGCGCTGCATGAAATTACATTAAAGAAAAAAATCACTTTATTTTAATATCAGCTTCAATTAGAAACAGACTTATATAATTAAGGAGAAAGACAATCTGGAAGAAAATATTTCAACCTGCTGAGTGGGAAATTAAAATCAGCACAATGTAAACATTACCAGTAAAGTAGCTCACATTATTCAAAACTACTAACTTTTTATATTAACACTACTGCATATCCACACTTGATTTTTTGCAGCAACCTATGCCAGCTATTGCCGTAGTGCAGCAGCTGCATATCCAGATGAGAGATGCTGTAGGATTTGTGTTGGGCAGGAATGGGGAGTAGATGTGGGCCATCCCTATGCAATCAGTCCTGCTGTTTTCCTCCCTGTCCCTCTCTGGCCCTGCACTGCTGCAAGAGGCTGAGCAAGGAGGGTTTTTACAGGTGACAGAGATCATCAGCCAGAAAGAAGAGGTTTAAGGATAATGTGAGCGATGACACATATTTACCCCCAGGAACTGGGTGCTCTGACAGCTCAGCACACCCAGCACCTGCTGTTTTGGAGAGTTTGCAAACTAAATTGGGTGGCTCTTCTGCACAGCATAACTTACATAAACAAATGTGTGCCGTTAAATTGTTGGCTCTCTTTCCCTGTTGACTGGCTTTTGAGTATAAAGGTTGAATTAAACAAATGTTCTATTCCACTGTGGCTCACACCACTGTGATATCTTTGCTTCCAGATGTCTGTGTTTTCTAAAGCTTCCTATTTGCCATTAATCTTTCTTTTACAGGCTTTCCAGAAGAGGAGGTTTGAGTCAATCTGAAACGTGGACAAAGTAGGATAACTGGAGCCATTTGACTGCTCGTTGCATGTGGTTATATCTAGCAGAGAATCTGTATGTTGTATGTAGCAACACTTAAGGACCAGAAAAAGATGTAATGTTCCACTCAAGCCTACCTATCTTATCTATACAGAGACTGAGATGGACTGTTTTCGTGCTGACTCAGAAGCCTGAATGTGACAATTTCTCAGATTAAGATTTAGAAATATGACAGATGAAATTTTTAATGGAGTTTTTCAACACATTGGCAACAGCCCTCATCCCAGAAGAGGCATGCTTCAGACACCAATTAAAGATTAATGTTTAATAAAGAATTCTTCCAAAGAAATTGGATAGACTGTTGAATATGCTGACTACAGAATCACATAGTAGACTACAATAACACAAGGCACAGTTTGGTTTAAAAAAGTCAAAACAACCACAGGAAGACTGCTTTTTATCTCACAGACATACATTTGCAGTACAACTTCAAATCGTTCATGGAAGCCTTTTGGTGCATCACAGACTATATTTCATTCTACACAGGTAAGTGATAAAAAGTATTTCACTATTCTGTAATCCTGTGCCTTCTGCCACCAGTATTTTATAACTCCATACTTTTTGGTTTCCGTGAATCCTGAGTTTGTCTGTTCTCTCTCACTTTTGAGTCAGGAAAGATTACCAGTTGAGTGACTGACCTTTAATTACCAACTCACTTCACGTTAGCAATTGAACTGCTAAAAGTCAATAGACAAATTAGATCTCTTGAACTGCTGGGTGACCTACATGTAAAGAATTCTATATAGGGTAGCAACCCTAGACATGCAGCTCACTCAAGACCAGTTTAACTTCCATTAATGAAACTTGGGTGTCACACGAATACGCAATTCTTTGCTTTCTATTGTAGCCCAGAAAAGAAAAATTGGGAAGTGGTAAGTTGGAGGAAAAGTATTATCAAAATTATTTATGCTTTTACATGCAAACATTGTAGAGGAACAAAGCAACCAGAAGGTAAGAAAGTGTGTTGAAGCTACTGAGCAAGGTGCTGTTCTGCTGTTCTGTAAGGTGGCTTTAGATAACTCATCAGCAGATGAGATATTCAGGTATGTGTGTGCACACCTACTTTTGGGAAGGATATTATCAAGATGATAAAACTTTCTAAGAGGTTTAGCTGGGACCGAGATGTCCAGAAAGATACCGCGGTCAGGTCACAGGTGGTTGTTTTCTTAGTCTTTATTAGAAGTGTTCATTACAGACCACACCTCACACTGTGAAGCATTGCACAACCCTTCCTAGCTATTGTTAACTAACTGGTTTAAATTAGATTTCTTCCTCGAGGAACTTTGCATTTAGATAAGCTCTTAGTTTAACTGAAAGTACAAATTTAAACCTGTGGGACCTGTCACAAAAGGGTAGGAGTTAATTTAAAATGGTGAATTAAGTTTACAATTTTGAGTTAATTTAAGACGAACCAAAACAAGGAGTGGGAAGCTGAAATAATAGACTTCACATGGGTTACAAGTGGTTGTTAAAGAATAATTGAGCAAATCAATGTGACTTTCTCATGTGACAAGCCCCGCTACCTCATCTAACTCAGCTGGGCTAACTGGAATACAGAAATTACATTTATAAGGGGAATTTTAACTCAAAAGATGGAGTTTTGTATGTACTGACAAACCCAGATGCAGTCTACTATATTTTTTTTTACCTTTTCTTTTTTTTAAGAGGAGCGAAGGTTGCTAAAGGGATTCACAGGCTAAACTTTTATTTCTGCTTTCTGGCAAGGTAGAAGGGTTTGGCTGTGGGCTTAAAGACGTTCTGCTTTCATTTCTGTTTCTGCAGAATCATATGATATACATTATAATTTTTTAAGGCCAGACTTTGGACTGTGAAATCATCTCTGGAGAAGATCACAGGGGAAAGTTTCTCCTTTTGTGTACATGTATATATCCCAAACAAAGGAGTGTAAATGTCTTGCTAACACTCTACCACTGGTATACAGATGTTACAAATCATGTTTATGTTCATGAATATTCATTGCCTAAACAGTAGCAGACCTGAAGAATTCTGAAAGGAAAGTTTAACAGGAACAGCCTTACTATTTTTTTTTTTTGTTTTGTTAAATGATTATTTTAAAAGTCATTTTATTTAAAAAATGACTTAAAATTCTCTTTAAGAAAATCTCTTTGTTGAATTTAACAATGAGTACTTGTATTATAACTGTATGTTCCCAAACTTAGGCTTTTTTCCTGATTTAAGCTTACTAATCAAAAGTAACTGCAGTGCCTTAGAGCAGTGCTTTTGCACTGACTGGTACAATGCTTCATGGAAAGCTCTAAAGAACTTTGACTTGTGTTCTGAAAGACAGAGGCAATAACAATCATACATAATTCTGCTTCGTATCCTGGTTAAACTATTTATCATCTATTCGTGATCCTGTACGTTTGTGATAGGTTTGAATAAAACAAGTTTTCTTGGTCAGTTTCCATTTTCAGCTGTTGCTCAGAAGGTATCTTGATGTGAGCAGTTTCTTCCCAGTTGTACCTCTGTACCAGTGCAACATACCTTTTTTTCCCCCATACCTCTCACGATGTGGTACACCCTGTGCATACCCAATCTGTGGGCAGAAAGAAGTGCTGGAAAAGCACTCCTTTCTTCTACTAAAGCCTCCTTACAGATTCTCTAAAGGAAATATTTCCCTATCTCTTCCCTGCTGTGATCATCTTCTTTCCAAAAAAACCTCAAACCCAAACAAACCCATGAGCAAGTTCTGGGTACAATACATACCTTGAAATTTTCTCTTTATGTGCTCTCAGCTCTGAGTCGCTCAGTTATGCCATAACATACAGTTTGAGCAGGCTGTGCCGTAGCACATGCAGGGCCAGGGCTCCTGGGCCAGCCTTTCTCATGAACCATGGTGCAGCCTGGAATCACCTGTGGGATGCAGCTTTGTCCCAGACATCCTTTTGCATGTTTGAAATCTCCTTTGGGGTCTTTCAAGAATCTTGAGGTGCCCTTGTTGTAATCCTTAAGCATTATTTTGTACTGGATGATGCAGGGTTGGAGTTAAAACACAGATGAAGGACTAACCTGCATCCAGGTTGCGGAAACATTCGCGCACCTCAGGCGCTTAGCCAGGCTTGAAGTTTCAGGATTTAGAAATATTCTTGTCTTTTTCCCCTTCTTTCCCTGGCTCTCTTGATTTTCTGTTTTGTCTCTTAAAAAGGGGAAAGGAACAGCTAGAAGAAGAAATCTGGCAAATGTCAAAACTGGGAAGTTAAAGGCAACATCAGTTCTACACAATATTTTGATTTGAACCAAATTTTATCCAATTCTTTTTACTTCTGGGTCTCTACCAAACACCAGATGACATTGTCCAGGCCTTGCATGACATAAAAACTGCCTGGAAGAGCATGTAAGAAAATGTTTTTGACCTTGAATCTATCAAAGGGTCCGAGACAAATGTCACTGTCCCAGCCACTGAATCTGGCTCAACATTGGGTGGTGTCATACCTTCTGGGAAAGGATATAAATAGCTTTACTAACTAAACAAGAAAAAAGAAAGGTAGCTTGGGAAAAGTCTTTTGTTCCAGGAAGAGGGTGAAAATGGTTGTTCATATTGACTGGGATATTCCCATCTTCTAATACAACTGTCATTTCAGGTTAAAAAAAATAAATATCTGAAAGTTGCAACAGAACATATGTGAGTGCAAGTCATGGCTCTGGCAAGTGTTACCTTACTTTGTGGCAGACTTTGTATTAGCCCATGATCTCCTAACTTCGTACAGTTACAGTTTTCTTTCCATGCTAATACTGTGAAGTAAGAAAGAGGGTTGTATGGAGGATCTACAGGTTGCTGTTAAGGTATTGATAGCATTTTGCACAGAGGAAATACTTTCTAGCATGCTTCTATATCTTATTGCATGCTAAATCTTGGCACTTATAATTTAGAAATTAATAATAAATGTAATTTTTTTGCACAAAATGAAGTGACAGTATATTTTAATTAATATGCAAAATGTTCATCCTGGTAAACAGTAGAAGCAGCCAAACATCTGGAGTTATAATAAATAGCATTTCAACTGAAATTATATAGCGTCATTATAAATCTGTGAGAGAGACACACATCCTTTGATGTATGCTGTTTTTCCTAGACTCAAGTGGCTTATTGTGCAGCTGGTTATCTGAGCCTGTCTCAAGGTAGTCCAAACTAGCATTGCAGAAAAAAGTGTTCTAACTATGTTTTCCCAATGAAACACGTATAGTTGTTTCAGTGCTCTGCTTTTGTTGAGCCTTCTACGACTATAGCACTGCACGAGCAGCAGAGGTCACCATGCACCAAGCTCCACCAGCCTCCAACACTTCAGCTAGGAACTGGACTAGGTATCAATTCCCATAACGTTGGCCTCAAACTGATCCAAGACTCAAAGAGTTCTAGACAGCAAATGGCCACATATGGTGGGAGGAACATTATAAGTGCTTGCAGCAAAAACTGACTTCAGGAAAAAGAATACAAACATTAAAGTAATTGTAATTAATAATCATTTCAAGTTGCTTGCCATTAGTTTGAAACTTTTTTGAAAACTACCCTGCTTAACTAATCGTCCTATACTAGTCTCTGTAATTTGTCCAGTGCTCTGAAAGAAATTGTAAACTGATTGATCCGTGCCCTTTAAAAATCATTAATAATAAAGTTAAATCCAAATGTTTCATTTTAACCTGAAGTAAAGCTCAAGCTCCATGCTGAGCACAATTACAAATAATATATGAATTAGCATGATACTAAGTATAGATGCCCAGCTGGTGTAGAAGAGGGCAAACAGTGTTCACTAGCACATATGCTCACAAAGTTTAAAACTTATGACTTCTCCTATTGTATCTTGCTTTCTGAACAGTGTACAACTTCCTGCTGATACCATCATGTACTCAGGTGTGTTTGGATATTTCCATGGATAGTCTGTAGAAGAAATGTTCTCAGATAAAGGTGAACAGTAACCATAGGTCGTTAATATATCTACAAATTATAGGGAAAATTCATACCTTCATATCTTCCGTTGTAAATTGTGCTTTGATGCTGTCACATCCATAACAATGGCATAAGCATTTAGGTTTATTTATAAAATGAATAGGATGGCATCTTGAGCTACTCTGAAGTCAATAGAAGCTTTATTGACTTAACAGAACTGCAATTTCAACCTTATTCTTTGCATGGATGCTACATTTGTATTAAACCTGTATTATTCTCCTTTCACAGTCATTATTTCAACATTAGAACATTCTTTGTGGTACCACGTAAATGGACTGAAACACATACTCTACAGTTTTGAGTAACTTTGAGTAGTTTGAGCACAGAAAGAATTTTTCCGCTAAAATTACATAAAATGAGTTTGGCAATTTTAAGAAACAATGAGTAGAAAAAGAATGTTAAATCATTGTAACTGCACTTTATTTCATTTAGTCTTATGTTATGGAATAATTCCTGATTTTGATATTATGTCAGTTGTTAAGGTATAATGTCCAATATACTCTTTTCATTATGTTGTGTTTGAGGGGGGAGACTTCAGTAGACATGAAAATTATGTTAGCACTAAGATCTCCAAGTGTTTTCTGAAAATACTGGAGTGAAGCATTTTGTATGTATTCTCTTCTAATTCTTTTGGTTGAAGAGGCTTCTCTATCTGTTTTTTTAAGCAAGCGTAAGATGAAAGAAGTTCTAGCTTTAAACTGAAGTCAAGGTGTGGCTGCATCTCATAAAGATGAAGAAATTGCAAGTACAGCTGAAATTCTGTCCTTAGGTTATGTTGTCTTTTGACACTGGCGCTGAAGCACAGTAGGCGGGCTGAGGAGGAGGAGCGAGTGACCAAGCATGCATCGGTGAGGAGCCTTGAGGGAGTGGTTGCAAAGACACAGAGATTAACTTTGAGATTTGTAGCCATGGCTAATTTACAGAAGTTATTTTAAAAACGATTTGTGAGTTAAGTTTTTTAACAAAGACAGTGACTGCTTCATATCTACTTTGTGGCTGAGAGCAGAAGGATGCAAAACCTAATAGCTAGTAACAGTTTGGTTCCAGCCTCTCTGAACCCCTGTCTCCAGTGTTTTTTGTTTGGCCATTGCAGTAACTCCAGGTTGCACGCCACTGAAACATTCCTTTAAATGAAGGTAAAGCTGGGATCAGTGCAAAGTCTGTTAACAATCAGTTTAGACTTGTAGCTAGTGGGATCTCTCTCCTAAAAAAGAAGGGAGGAACACGTCTGTTTTTCCACAGAAAGTCTCTGATTGGATACCTACCCTGTGCATGTGAGATCTCCACATAGAGGTTTTCTTCTTTAGGTGACAGGTTGTCCTACACACTCATTTGCTGACAGAGTTGACAGGAGGAGACATGGTTCCTAGATGGGGATTAAACAAAGATAGGACCAGCTAAAGGAGAAGTGAATTGGTTGGGGCTTAGGGAAATGGCAAGCATCTATTCTAGCCACAGTTGCTTTAGGGTTCTGGTATTATTATTTCTGCTCTGCCTCTTGGGGCTTTTATTAGGGTCAGGCAGAGCCAGAGGAAATCCCATACAGCACAAGTACAATACAGCAATGTTGCCAGTAAGCCAGAAGGCTTGCCTGAGGCCAAAGCAAGCAGGAATAGACAAAGTCAGCTGCTTCAGAATTTTAACAAATTAATAGTGCCGTGCCCATTTTGGACTAAGGAAAACCTGGGCCCTCCAGTGGGAAAGCATGTGTTTCTACAAAGAGTCCCTCATCAAGTCGTCTTCTTTTAGAACTCTCTTCTGAGGACTGTAGAGCAGAAGAGGAATGTAGTCCAGCTGTTGTAATAAAAAAAAAAAAAAAAATTAAAAAAAAATTATTACTCTAATGGGACAATTGCAGTGGAATGGCACAGAAATGAAATTACTCTTTCTGATAAAATTAGTATTTTAAAATATTACAGAAATCATTTCTAATCATATGTAAAATCAATATAAAGAATTTAATGGAGAAATATGCCCATTCTGCTAAAAGTGTATGCTAATTCTATACTGATTGTAGCAAGATTTTTCTATAAATAGAGAAACAGGTTAATTCACATCTTAAATGATCATTCATCCTTATGACAGTTCTTGTAGCTGCTTAAAATTTCCTATAGTTTCACCCTTTCTCCCCAAACTAGACAATATTAATTCATTCTGCATTCATTTATTATACATTCCCTCTAGCCCATATATACATTATAATATTTGCAGGCAGAACATTCTGTTTAACTAGCAATCTAAAGTTTCGCAGCTCGCCAAGAAGCGAAAGGTTTTTGAGTAGCAGAGATTAAAAAGAAGAAGAAATCCCAGCACTGTAAATTGTAAAACTTTACACCTTACAGCTGCCAGCTGTAATCCACAAGGAGACAGAATTCTTAGGCTCCTAGGAACACAGACTGGGCTATTTTTTAGCAAATACTCTTCTTGTTCCTTCAGAAAGGGAAGGAAAGTGAAGACAGAAGTCCCAAACCCCAAAAGAACCCCTTACATATAGAGAACATAACATTGATGAGGAGTTTTCTGTCCTTGAGTGTGGAAGGATTGTGGTGATTTGATAAGATCTGTTAAGATTACATTTTGCTTGTTATTACAGTTGAAATATAACAGCTGAAATGTTACACAGGCTAAGTCAGCCTAAGCCTGTGAGGATTTTCACAATGTAGCATTTACATAAGATAAGGACATGGTGGTTTCTGGTTCTTTTTAACTGGAATACCTTCATCTTAATATTATCACGTTATCTTTATCTTAAACCAGCTTTTTCTGTGAGATTAAATGTATTTGTTTTAAAAGACATAATAAGGCTTATTTAAATAACCCAATTTCTTAATAATTTTAATAAATTAGCATCAGACAGAAACTGCAGTGCAGTTGAGATTCCTGAAGTTACAGCAGCTTGCAGACGCAAAGCAATGCATTCAGTGCTGAGGGATTCTGGGCAGTACATTGCCATGCCGAGACCTTCAGGGAGGAAAACTACATCCTCTTTTGAGTAAATGAGAGGGTCAACAGCTGCCTCTTTTTTCCCCTAACAAAAGAAAGGACAATGGAAATCTATTTTGGGCAGGTCCAGGAGAGCCTGAATTTAAGAAGTGTGGGAAGGGGAGGGAGAGAAAGGAGAGACACAGGATGAACTACAGATCTATGTACCGGTTTGTCACGTTTGTTTGCCTGTGTCTTTGTGATGAGAGAAATGTAAGAAAGAAGCATAAGAAATACTAAAGAATCAGTTGAAGCTCAAATTTGAAGATGAAATAGGCTCAAGTGCAGAGCTCTGAGGAAAAACTGGAAGAGGAGAGAGAAAAAAAAAACACCTTTTGAGCAAACCTGCATGCGAGCACACTCTTTGTTAATGGATATTGTTTATAAAGAAATACCTGGATCCATCATGAGTTTGCTTTCCTAATGAAAATACCCCAGAGAAACCTCTATATTATCTAGCTACTCAGGGCAAGGAGAATAACAGTGTGAACCTAGTCTTGTAACCCTTACAGTTCATTAGACCTTGGAAAAAAAATCTGTATTCTTGACAACACTAAATATGTGCATTAGACAGGAAAGGGACTTTTTCATCTATGAGTTAACTTTTTTTAAAAACGGTAGCTATTTATTCAACTATTTCTTGATGGTGTCTTTTAATTGCACCCTTGTTGTCAACTGATTTTGGTTTTGTTGGAGATTTCTTCCATGTCCATTTCTATGGGACATACTTAGGTCGTCTCTCCATTCTTATGTAGATGATTAGAGTCACACAGATGATGATTTATTTTTGCTATGTTTGTGTTAAGTTTGCATGCGCTCCTCTCTTTCACACTTTCTTTCACTCTTTCACTCTCTTTTTGATCAGTACTATAAATAACTTCTGCAAAATGAAATATAAAACAAATCCCTTGTATTATGGAAGAACTCCACAAAGTCTCTGGACTTAGTCTGCTCTAATTCAGATCCACACAAGTAGGTTTAGTGCTAGGGAAGTCTGTGAGTAGAATTAGAGGACAGATATTTCTTTAAAAAACACTTAAAAACTTATAATCTCTTGACCTGTGGTTTTCAACAAGACTGTCAGCTCATGACATTTTCTTCTAGTTAGGAAAGGGAAGCAACAGTCATATGGAAATCTGCTCTTACTCTGTGGTTCTTTTTGGTCTGAAGCAAGCCACAGCAAAATGGAAGTAGTAAACACAAGAGAAAATTGTGTCTGGAAGTTAGGCTTGTGTTAAGCTGCAGTTACTGGGTTTGATCCAGGGATAAGCACATGAAATGCAAGATCCAAAGGAGACTCGACTAGATAGTTCTGGAGTTTCCTTTTTTTGGCCTGAAATCCCATGAAACCAAGTCCCCTCATGGTGCTTTGCAGACAGGTCATTAAAAAGAACAAACCTCTTCACTGGGCATGGAAGGTGCCTTTTCCCTTTCAGCAGCCCATATGGTGTGGCTGAAAAAAGTTGAATCCACCATCAGGAAGCCTGGCTACCCAAAGGACCAGCATTTGGTAAAAAATGTTTTCCCTGTAGGCAGTGAACGAACCTGCCAGCAATGTTTTAATGCTGGAATGGAGTACTTTCCAGAAGTCAGATTTTTATACTAATTTGCCATCAGTATCACCCTAAGAGAGAAGGTATACTGCATATAGTGTGAGCCCTAAAAAGCATGAGCCAAAGTACCATTTGATTCCCATGTCAAAGCCAGCTACTCAGTGAGGAAGTATCTCCTGGCATTAGTAAAAAGAAATCTAAGAGAGACCCATATTTCAAAAGACTTCAGGATAGTTATGCTTTTCACATTTTAATCTTTCCTGACACAACAGAACCACTCTCCTTGCCATCACATTTCATCATTGTTTCTATGGCAGGAAAACTGCATACAGAAGAGCTCTTTTCCTCTAGCTGAAATCATGGATAAAGGGGCTTAAGTTGGAATCTTTTAGACTATAAGTATTTTTCTACTTAGATATTGAGGAAAGCTCCAGAGGATGCATTCACTTTGAAATCATTTTGATAAGGAGCTATATGAGTTTTATAGAAAGCATTTTTAACAAGTTAACTAGATTTGTGAGGGTTTGGGAAAATATTCTTTTCTTAGTTTGCCAGGCTTACTAGTTCAGCAAGAGCTGTTGAACATGTTGCTTTAATAAGTGACCACTCCTGCTCAGCTCAGTAAAAAAGAAAGTCATTATTTCTCCATTTGACTTTTGTCTCTCAAATGCAAAATTCTTTCCAAATTTAAAAGATTAATTAATTTATAATAATTATTATTACTCTTGCTTTTTGTGTCTATTATTTACACTGCTTACATAGAAAATGTATACACTATTGAAGTTTATAGTATGGAAAACTGCAGTCAGTTGAGGTACCTACAGTACTTTGAATGATGAAGAGCTACAAGAGGTGGGACATACAAGCATGGCCAAAGGAAAGGAGACTGATACACTTTTTCTGATTTATGCCGTCAATACAATTTAAGGGTTAATTTGCTCATGTAACAACAGGTTTTGCATATTTTTCAAATACAGCCTTATTCAAAATATTTTAAATTTGTTAGTAACTATGTTTCTGTTTCATTTGCTTGATCCCCAGAAACTGATATCACATAGCTGCATTTTAGAAGTGACACTGTTATCTATTTCTCATCTTTTCATTAAGAGGATATAAAAGTTACTACATATGCATTTTGGAGAAGTTCAGCATGACACACCAAAAAGACAGGTGACTGGAAAGAATAGCCTCACAGTTGGGTCTCTGCTTAATAGTTTTTTATTAGGTTTTGCAGTATATGAATATCTCTTATTTTACTCAAAGGAAGCATGTTGTCAAGGCTAATTTCTTGTAACTTTTCATTGTTAAGGTTTTTTCATTAGGTTTTCTGGGGCAATGTAGGAATATTCCCTCTTTTCCTACAATTTTTGTTAGTGACAAGTTAAACTTGCAGGTTACCACAATATCCTGCTTGCGTCCTGGATGTGAAAATGGTCCTACCTCATTTATTTTCTCAACTTTTGCAAACTGGGTGTGGGTAGGTAAAAGAGTAGTCAGAATATATTCTTTGAAAAATGTCTTCTTTCTTCGACTTCTTTTCCTCCTGTTCTCAACACTGTAGTGATCTAACATTGTCAGCTTTATAACCATTTTGAGTATGAATGCCTCTTCCTCCTTTCTATTTCATTATGTATCATCATTTCAAAATGCTTGGGAAGCACTCAGTAAAGCTGCAAAATATTCCTTTTTTTGAAGACTTATTGCATGCAGGTTCTCAAGCTGCACGTTTCCTGTGTATGCTTGAGTGCTTTATTACATCTCCCCCTCTTCCTTTTTTCCTCCTTTAGTTCACCTGTGGCCCAGGCTGTCTCATTTGATACACTTTTGTTTGGCCTCATTACACTGACATTTGTATTTTTATGGATGTTTTCCTTTGATGTTGACTGTGAGGTGAGTAGGTTTCCTAATGAAACGTACATCAAAGAGTCTGTTCACTCTTTTACGGATGTTCTTCGGGGAGAGATAAGGGGGAGATGTCTTGAAAATTAAATTTAAATTACTCGTGAAAAGGCTGAAGCTGCAGAGTACTCAGCTCCATAAAACTTCTGGCCAATGCAAAAGTCCAGCTGGAAGAGAGAGCCAGGATCAGCCCATGCGAGTGGGAAGACGGAAGGGGTTAGTCAGGCCGTTCCACAGCCAAGAGCTTTAGTGGGAGATTTTTCGGCCCACTGTCATCACTCTTCCCTCTCCCCACGGCTTCCAGTTATCCCGCCTTTTTCCTTGGGCTCTTTCCAGACGCTGCCACTTTTTCCTTGAACAGCAGAAGCCAGCAATCCTTAGCTGCCTTTGCCCCTTCTGGTTGTCCTTGCTCTGCCTTGGTCCATGAGCACTATCGCCTCCATGGAGCAGCTGTCTCCCTTCACAGCTCACTCTTTGCTTCAGGCTGCCCCTTTCTTCAGTTTCCCCTTCCTCCTGTTCTGCTTGCCCTGTGCTTTGTTTACACCAAAGATTTTGTTCTCATTGACACAAACTCTTCTTTACATTCCCCCATGCAAAATAAAAGATTCACTTTGTGAATAAAAATGAATACCTGAATGCATGTACACGAGAGACAGTGAGGGGAGAAAAAGACAAGGAAAGAACAAGGAAAGCTAGAACAAGACATGATAGAAGCAAAAATACCCCCAAATCCCTTTTCTGACTTCACTAAGCTTGTATGCAGGAAGACAGGAGACAATGAAATAATTCTAACAGGGAAGCAGGAAGAGAAAAAACTCAATATGAGGGGGAAGATTCAGCACTTCATTGTCACAGACTGGTGTATAATACTACCTGGAGGATTGAATCAGAAATTTATGTTGAGGGAACATAAATTTAAAGGAACATTAAGGGCATATGAATATGGGAAAAGGGAACATGAAAGGGCGTTATTCACTTGGAAGAATAATGCCTTTAATCTTTTGCTATTAGACTCTGACCTAGTATGTAACACATTACAGAAAAATTATTTGTCTGAGAATATTTCTAGATAAAGAGTTTCGATAGCATTTCTGCAAGGATGTAAATAGTATATCTGAAATATAATTTTCAAAGGGAAGGGGAGAAACATGCAGGTGATTTAGATCCACAGATTGTGCTTTAAAGAGAACTGTATTGATTACTTGACTGCTAGTGACATGCCTGGCAATTTTGTTATGTTAAACTGTAAGTGCTTCATAAATCTGGGAAGAGAATCATGGCAATGTCACTCCCCCAAAATCATAGACTATGAGATTGCTAAAAATTTGTAAAAGTTGTTCTTTTGAGGATCTGCACAAAGTATTAAAAAAATGTTGTACCGTACATTGCAGTGAATAACTTCAGTGAGAGATTATGATTTAGAGGTGAATACGAGTATTTTTAGCATGTGGAACTTAAAAGCTCTTCCGTTTTAAGTCTGCTTAAATTAAAGTGGGCAGCTCACAGTGTTGTACCATATAACAAGCTGGACAGTCCATCTGTGTTTGTGGAGAACCTCTCAAACAGTGTGTAAAAGCCTTGGACAGAGAGGTTCAAATCTTGGGCCACATTGACAATTGTGTGTTCCATTTGCAGAAAGTTGCCCCAATAGTGCTAACTACTGGTCTTGGTTAAGTTATGCAACTGCTCCTGTCTGTACTGCTCTCCTTTGCATCGCATCTGAGTGACAGGCACTTCATCGGTCTCCTGACTTTCACATGAACATTGATAGCCTTTAGGAGACAGAGCTGTCACTGAGGAAGGAGACTAAGCTGACACAGGCTGAGCTACGGTTTTGAAACAAAGCAGTTTTGTTGCTTCAGGGTACTGATATTTGATAAAAGCACCTGAGCAATCATGCATTTGTATGATTACACAGTAGCATCAGAATAAAGAAAGAGATAGCATGTAATGGAAATCTCAGGTCATATGCTGATCTAGCCTAACACCTGTAAAGGAATGGCCTCCTGTGAAATGCTGGTGGCCCACAAAGAGATGAATGTAAAATGCTTAAACCAAAATACAAGCTTCAGACAATGGCTTAAATAGGTCCCCAGAGGATCCCCTTTCCTAGAACCAACTGTGAAGGTGACAGCCTGTAAAAGGGAGGAAGGAAACACAGATCAATTTTACAATGCTGGTTGTGAGCTGAGCATCACCAATGGATAAGACTGCTGGGAACCTACTGTTGTTTTAGGAGAATCCAGCACTAAATGATGCTAGCAATGGCACAAGTGAATCTTACAAAACACATTTTGCTATTAAAGGTCTCTACACAAAGGTGAAGTAATTCCAGCTGTCCTGCTGGACCACATGAAAGTGATATGTGATAGCTAACTAAGATATTCATACCAGGTGCAAGTGACAGATGCAACCAGCATGATGACAGATCAAGAGCTCTTGTAAATCTCATCAGGAGGGTCCATTTATTAAGGGCTTCAGCACCTCCAGCTGTTTCACGTCAGCAGACCTGACTGAGTTCCTGTGTTAATAGACCTTATAAAGTTTCTGTGATTATCTCACTCCATCTTTATTCTAAATTTTTGGTTGTCAGGCTGATGAGCTGCAGGAAAGACAGTTGAAAAGTTCCTTGACATAGACCTAATTTCCACTCCCATTTTGGTTTCTATTTGGCTGTATTCAGACATTTCCTGAGGCAAGCCTTTTCCAGCTGAGAGGCAGAACACAGCACAGGTGTTTTGAACAATGGCAGAAAGGAAAGTATATGTGGAACTGTAACTATGACCGTGAATTTCTTTCCACATGCAATAGTGATCCTGGAGAGCAAGGAGCTGAACTTAGATAAGCTGCATGAATCTTCCTTTTCTGAACATGTGGAGAGTGATCTGAGGCATTAATTTACATCTTCTCTAGTGAAGTTATACTACAGCCTGTGGAAGCTGTGGGCTGCATTAGTTGCTAAGTGTGACTCTGCAGTCACTTTTTTATCGTCTCAAGAGAATGAGTTTCCTCTGACCTGGGCCTGACCTAGATATCCACTCCTGTGTCACTGCAGTCATCTTAAGAAATGGTAAATTAATAATAATCTTAGCAAAATTTAGTAAAGCAACTGAGCAAGTATACAGTGCACAGATGGGCTGATAAATTAATTTCTCAAATGATATTCATGTTATTGTTATACTCATTATCTGATTATTACACATGGCACTATTTATGTATAACAAAACAAATGTGCTTTGTTCTCAGTGTTCAAGCCTGTTCTGTGTTCTCAGTTTGGAGTCTCAGTTATGGGAGTAACCACAAAGTGACGAGGGCTGAGACCGCTCTGGACAATGCAGGCTGATCTGACATGGATGGTTCGACTTGATACTGTGACTCCATGCTGCAGTACCATCCATGCCTCTGTTACAACAGCCACAGAGCACCAGATTGCCCTGGAAACAGTGTCTCTCTAGGACTACAGAAAGCAGCCTTAACGATGCAGTGAGAATGCCATGGCAAAGCAGCAGGAAATGGGGCTTTGGAGGCCAGAGAGGGGATGGAACACCAGTCCTTCAGCTACACTGAAGTAGCTCCACTGACTTGAAAAATAAAGTTTAGAAAACTAGGTTGTATCTCTAATGACTGTAAATTAGTATTCTTATTTATTTGGAGGTTTTGAACAAAGAAGAGTAAAAGTGAGCATGATGGTTTATGTACATAAGGCTGTAATGTGAAGAAATAATAAAGGAAATCAACTGCGATGTGAAACTGGTCCATTATGCTAATTTTATTCTAACCTCCTCTGAGGCTGGTGATTCTTGACCAAGGATTTGTTTGGAAGCTGATGATGATTCACTCTCAGTGCTACCCCAGTATCTGAGCTATTTAATTTAAAGTTAGCTTGCCTACCTCAGCGTTATGTTGCAGTCTCATCTGTGATGCCAGTGTAGATGTATACATCTCAGGTCCCCAACATTCATGGTCAGTTATGGTTTGTCAAGAAACTGTTATAAAAGAATCTGCAGTGAAAGAACTGTCTTAAAAATTTTTTCTTTCATTTCTGTTTTTCCTTGCACAAAGGGTAGTCTTGTATTTTCAGTCTGCATAGCCTCAGGCAATTCGTGCAGTACAGAATAATACTATTCTATTGAGAAAAGAACTACTATGAGAGGTATTGGAGAGCTCTGTAACCTCAGAGAGCATCAGAAAGTCAGTGCTTCACAGAGGCACTGCAAAACTCCCCATTATCCAGGTGTTGCAAAGCCATGGTTACACCTCTGCAAGAAACCTTCTTAATAGTTACTGAGTACCTGTACAGGCTATTCAGGAAGGACATAAGCCCAGAATCATATCTGTAACTTAAACTTCAGAACCTGAGAATGGATTTAAGCATATCAAGACCCATTACTTGTATGTTTTCTAGCCATATTAGCATCTGTAGCCCTGCTTCTGCTCCAGCTTAAAGTCTTTTTGCTCTTGAGGGACTTATGCCCTCCTTCCTTTTTAACTGACTTGAACATCTTTGGCTGGGGGGAAGGGGAGGGCAAGGTGTCCAACTTCACTGTGTTAAGTACTGGCTTTGTGTGTCTACTGACTTTGGCCAATCAGGGGCATGCTCATCAGGAAACCATCTGTGTCCTGAAAGCCCAACAGGGATTTGTGGACCGTGCCTTCAGGCTTATTGCTAAGCGGTGTTGGTGCTGTCATCAAAACTGGCTCAAGACCAGCTTGGACAAAAACACACTATGTGACCACCTGTGACCATTGTAGATCCTGTGTGGATTCATGGGCAGCTGTTTCAGCCAGTTTCACTCAGGGAGGGTAGATAACTTTGTATAGCTCTCTTCCAGATGACTTGTAGCTCTTTGCTGTTTCTGTCCCTGGCAGGTACAGCTTAGCCTCAATACATCTGTATCTTAAGACTGCTTTTTTTATTTCTTATAACTAGACTCTAGAGCACACCATGAGATTGCAGAGGATTATCCAATTTCTTTTCCATTTGTCTTTTCTTCCTTGTCCCCAGTTCCCAAAGCACTCTGATTAGCATTTTGAATTTATGCCTTTATATACCTTAATTTGCACATTACTGGTTTTAGGCTGCATTTCTTGCTTGCAACCTTCTCAAATACATTGATAACACCTTATGCACTATATCATGAAACATAATAAATGAATAACATTCTCATTTGATTGATGACTGTCTTAGCTTCTTATAAAGGCTTAATCTGGCAGTAGAATACTTCTGATGAATTTATTGTCCCTACCCTGGATACGCACCATTACTTTTACAGGGATTGCTACCGTGGGTCTTTATCGAGGACCTCTTTGGGCAAGGGTATGGACTGAGGTGTCTTGCAGTGATTAAGCCTTAGCCTAATTTTTGCATGGTCACAGACTCCTCTCCCCTCTTTCTGTGAGCTCGTGAGGTGGATTAACCTTCTGAGCAATCATTTGTATTTATTGGATGCAAAATGTCTGCCTAGTAATCACCTGCAGTTCTACCTGGAATGTTGCAGACCCACTAGATCATTGTCCTTCTCCAGCTGCAGCAAACAGTGATTTTCTTCCTCCGTCATCACCTACAGCCATTCTCTGTCAGGGCCACCAGATTCATCCTCTTTCCCAGCTCTGTGAGAATCCCACTGGAAGAACTCTTCTTACCAGTCAGTATTGTCAGTATGGGGGTTTTTAATTTATTCTAAAATTTTTTAAAACTATGTTTTTAGAACAATCTCTGACTAAACCTCTATAGGGCTCCTTGTCTCCAAAGTTCTAGTTTGTCTTTCACTGCCCTGGCTAGTGCCAAGTTTGAGTGGCTGCAGTGGCAAGGCAGAAGTGATGTGTTGAGGCAGCTGCTTGCCCACTTTCAGTCCATAAGGCAACCGTCAGCACCAATAGCATTCCTGTGCTCTGCCATCAGCTCTAACAGGACTTAGACCTGCAGATGTCCATCCCAAGCTCCAGGACAGACTCTCATACCTGCTTAGTTCCCTCTTGTGCCTATCCTAATTGTTTTCTTCCATGTCTCTTAGTCCACAGGAAGGCAGCTCCTGTGGGAGAATGGTGCATAGAGGACAGCATCTTCCATGAGAAGCTGACAGCCCAGCTAAGGACAAATTCCTGACAAGGAACCGCCTAAAACAGAGAGGGAGAGTTCTTACTGAGTCTACAAATGTGCTGAAATGTCAGTTCCCATCATTGCTCTGTGCCAAAGCCAGAAGGGTCCTTTTTCTCCACCCTCCATTACAGGTCCCAAGAGCCCAACACCCTGATTGAACAGACTGTCACTTGCTATACAGATGTTCGCCCACTCCTGGGCAGGGACATAGGAAAATGTTGCATGTAGCAGGAACTTTAGCAGTTCCTGCACATTCCTGAAAGCTTGTAATGAGGCTGAGACTCATTAAAACACACCCAGCTCTCACACCATGGGAGCTGAAGTGAGGGCATAAAATGCCAGAACAGCTTTACTGTGAATGAGGAAGGTACACCAAGCCTGGTCTGGAAAACCAGGTCCCATAAGCATTCTGGCAATACAACAATTAAGAAGTTTGGCAAAGCCCTCCTTGGCTGCACACTCTGGAGAAAGAGAAGTACAATGGAAGCCATAAGCGGGCAGTAGTATGCCAATGAGACAGCCTAGCTGTCTCCTTCTTATGCACAAGGCCTGATATTTCTTTCTTTTCCCCCTTCTGTCAGTCTCCATCACTATCTTCATCAGATGAGCTACTAAAGTCTACAGATCATTCACTGTGATCCAAGTCCATGCCCTCTCTTACCAGAACTGATCAATCTCCTTTTCTTGTCTAGTCAACATGTGCAGAGATCAGTGGAGAAATCAAATGTTTCTTTCAGATGCTGCTTCCTGGATGATGTGTTCAGAACAGGAATATTAATTCACAGGTCTTGTCCAGAGGAAGGACTTCAAGGGAACTGGATAAGCAGACTATATTCTGTAAAGACTAGGAGGTCCAAGAGTCTACAAGTGTAGATTTTTGTTATTTATTTTCTGCTTAAAATCTGTTCCACATGGGATCCTCTCTTAGGCTTGCTCTGGACATATATCTGTGCCTCAGATAGAGGACCATGCAGAAGGACAGAAAATACCAGGTTCTCCGGCAACAGACAGCTCTGAGAACTTTCACTGAGGCACATGAGCCCTCTGTAATAGAGGTGCCAGGTTGGTGTACTACGTATTTCACCAAGGATGATCAGGTTCCTGTCTCAAGAGGTTAACGATCAACTAAAACTGTGAAAATATTTTCGTCTTTGCAACTACATTTTTCTGTCCTTCCTGCAGTGCCAGCAATACCTCTTCCACATGCTGATGGGGTACTCTTCAGTTTTCTTCTCATTTCCCTAGATTCTCACCATCCTGTACCTACAGACTGTAGGTGAGCAGCCATACATATTGCACTGCTGCAAGAATGTCCAAACTGAAGGGGGCCACACCACAGAGAAGGGATAAGTGTCAAAGTATCCATTGCTTGAAAATAGATACTTCTAGCTGAAGCCCTAGATTTTGAAGATTAAATATTAGAGGGTGTGCAGCCCTTATTCCTGAATCTTCATTCCTGCCCTGGAGGTCACAGTGGACTAAAGTTGCTTATAAGTCTTGGTTTGTTTCCAAACAAATCCCAGTGCTTTAAGCACACTTCTTATTTGTCATATTACTTTAAAGAGTAAGAAGAAAGAAGCTGTCTTTATGTTCCCTGTATATCTTTCAGCATTTTGCCTAACCTAAGCAGGAATGCTAGTATTTATATTCTCTGTATTTCACAGAGTGTTCTGTGGCCAGAGGGTCTATGTATTATTGTTATTTTTGGTCCAGCTTTCAGGGCCTGCATATTGCCAACAGCTTTTTTTGTAAGGAGACAGTTAAAACTTTGCATTTGACAACATGCCTGTGTCTCTTGACTCAGTGCACTTTTGGAAAGCCCTCTCCTCTGGTATTCACACTGTATCATCCTCCACCACAAGACAATTTAAAGTAAGGTATTTCCAGTCCTGCCAGCTTTCTCTAAACAAAGCCTGTGTGCTGAGAATGAGCTCAGTATATGCATGACGTGTATTGGCATAGACATGCCAATGCAAGCGGAGCAATTAGGGTAATTTAGGATATCTTAGGACACTTTGGGGAGAACTGTGGATCTCTCCCTGTCCTCCAGCTGGCCTTCCTTCAGGTATCTTTCCCCCTTCTCCTTTCATTTCAATAATGCACTTTCACCCTCAGACCATCAGTCTTCTCAGGCCCTGAATAAAACACTGAAGCAAAGTACCTGGACAGCACGGTTTCCTATTCCTCCTGTCACCACAGAGGAATGGTGTGAGGAGGCAAAAGCAGAAAGAGATACTCCATGAGGTGGTGGTTTGAGCTTCATCTGCCTCTGGAAGAGCCAATGCATGCCCTCTATTAAAGGTACAATAAGGGTTCTGATGCACTAGGGAGCTGTGTTTTCTATTTATACCCAGAGCTGGCCCTGAACCTGTTAAGGACAAATGTGACATTCTTGCATTTTAAGAATGGATAAACTCTGTATTTATTGAAGATATGAGTCAGTTAATGTGACTAAAATCTACGTGAGAATACACGCCTTGGTAAAAAGGACTAATCAGACGCTGCTTTAAAAGGCACCTAAGTGAATAACAGAGGAACCTGAAATTCTTATTTGGAAGTGTCTATATAATATCATTTAAATGCCATTTAAATATCACTAACCATAGTACCATATGGTACCATTTTACCATATTTTAGAAACATTCAGGTGCATAATTCCCTTTAATATCGCAGACTGAGGCACACAAATATCTTTGCAATTTGTGCATAAGGTCTCAAATTTATATTAGCTCTGAAAATAGAGCTTTAGATTGTGGTTTTGTTGTGGTGAATTTTTATTCACAGGCTGTCTTTACCAAAAGTTTGTTCACCAGTTGCTAGCTTTTTTTATGCTTAAGCATTTTGAACAGTTTTGTTTGTCCTCAGTGTAACTAACCTCATAGACGGATTATTAGGGTCGCAGAATTTGTTCACATTTATAAATCTTTTCTCTCGTAGCTGAAACATTTGTTGAGTGGAGAGGGAAGTTTCTGCTGAAAAATTCTCTTTCTTTATATAAAATGTTAGAAGGAGGCCATATGCCCTTGCTAGGTTGGCATGAACGAGTGTATGGCTACACATGCAGTACACGCTGTACTTTTTTTGGTAATTTTCTTAATCTCTCCCAGTCTCTGCTCCTTTTTTACCCACAAACTTTAATAAGCTGAAAGAGAAATCCTGTGAAGGCTGGAACTTTCAAACCAAAAATACAGTGCTTGAAAAGAAACAGAATGATCTCATCCATCCCTAATTTTTAGTGCCTTTTCTATGCCTAGTAGACAGCTTTACTTTTATAAAACTTGAATCCTTGTCAGCCTTGAAAATACTACTTATTGACTTTAAGTCACTTGTATTTACTTTAAGCAATTGCCTCTTGTGTATGTCCATACACAATAAATTTCCAAACAAAATGTCAAGTATTTTTTATGTTGATCAAGAGATCTAATTTCAATGTCAAGCTATTCTCCAACTGTGCACAAGTGAAGGAAAACTTTTTCAGTGCACTATGTACAGTTTTGCACTCCTATACATCTGACATTAGAATAATGCACACTGGGCTTGATCCAGCAGTGAGTGGCTTTTGTGACTGTTGATCCTGGACATTTCAAGGGCCCCCCAGGCTCTAGTCAAAAAGTCTACTTTTGAGTCTGATGGGAGAAAAGCGCTTCCTTCTCTGGCAGCAGACTGTCAAATTATGCATCCCATGCTGGCTCTTTTCTGACTGGCACTGCATAATAGCTGTGGCAAAGATTTTAGTCTTTACCTCTAAAGCCAATTTGGCATGAAAGACTGATAAGCAGATGATTCAAAACCAAATGTAGTATTTCATAAGATAACATATGCAGGAAGAGCTGCTGAGTGTTTTCCCCTTTTGCACAGTAAATGAACTAACTAGCCAAATGCATTGTTAGGTATCTGTTAAAGGGCTTTTGTTTTCCCATAAATAACCCCTGCAAGTTTGGAAAATGAAATCAGCCGTCACAAGCAGGCTTTTGGAAATGTCACTGGAGCTGAATGCAGTCAGCATGCTCAAGAAATCATTTGTCATGATTCAATCAATGGGCCAGAGCAAAAATCTAAAGAAAGACTGCAGTAGAATAAACCACCTTCAGGTTCCATGCATACAATGAGTTTCAAAACATGATTAGTCCAGCAACAATTACATATTATGCCCTGCATATTAAAGAAAAAATAATTACTGAAGTGGGAAGAGTATTGTATTTATCAAAATAAGCAGAGCATAGCTGCAGCCAGAGACGTAGGCAGTAGCAGGAAATTGCTGGACTACCTCTGTAGATACCTTCCAGTGCTGTAGATCCAAGGCTGGAAAAGATCCCTGATTCATTGAAGTACTTAAGCATGTGTTTCATTCCCAGTGAGTTCAAAGAGACTTAATCTTGTTCTTAAAGTAAGCATCTGCTTAAATGTTTAGCTGAATGAGGGCCCACTACCTTGATCCCATTTTTATTGGAAACATCCACTGACTTCCATGACTGCAGAATTAGACTCTTAAATAGGACTTGCAGAATTGTGGATCTGGGTCTTAGTCGTTCACCTATTTCGCTCTAAGCATTCTTCCTGAGTAGGGGATGTCCCACCCATCCACAATACCTATTGCATATTTCTCCAGCCTTGGGATAGTTAACAGATCAAGGAACATCCTTCTCAGTTGATTAGGATAATAGAGCCTGACTCAGCAGAGTACTTGAGCATGACTCCACAGGACGGGTAATAAAATGAGGCTGGTGTTGGTCTGGGGATACTCTCAATAAATAACACGGTTCCCAGTTACTCCCAGTCTGTTTTGCCTCATGCAAGATACAGCTACCAGAATATGATCAGGTGGACCAAGGTTGTAGGGCTCATGGGTTAACAGAGCAAGAGAGGCTCTCACAATTTGCAAAGATTCAGACCAAGGGCCGCTCTGCAGGGGTGAGTGAGGTGGAAGCAGTTGTGAAAGTGTCACACTCAGCACACAAGATTTGTCAGGTCTATGAGTAGCCCCATTAAAGTCAATGAGAACGAAAGACACGCTTTGCTCTGCAGAGATGGGATTACTCATGCGCCTAAAATTAAACATGTGGTTAAGTGCTTTGCTGAATCAGGGCCAGAGAGATGGAAAATGAGCACTGCCAGTACTGATTCTCTCCCATCCTCTTTTCCACACAGCTGCCTGCTGACGCCTGCTGACTTTTTTTGTAAATAAGTACTGTAGCTATAGTACTTTATTAATTACTAGAAGAAACTGGGCCATATCCAAAGTCCTGGCCTCACCGAGGTTCTGCTTAGACAAAACCTCCATTAATGCCAACTTAAGATTTGACTCCATATTCATAAAAATCGGATTCTGTAGTGTAAGAATGGAGTTGTTCCTAATACAATGGATGGAGATGAGGTTTTCTATGACAGACCAAAGTAGTGGGAAAGTATAACTGGCAGACAAGTCCAAAGGAAAGGTAAATTTTCTATTGGGAAACGTACAGTAGAGAGCTTTTTCTGCGCTTTTCTTTTGTGTGCACGTAATCAGTTAACTTGTCAAATCTTTTAGCAGGAATTGGCTTTCATTTTACCATAAATAACTCTTAAAATATCTGAGAAAATGACATACGTTTGTGCACAGGAGATTTATTATTAACACATTTGCTCATTTAACAGGTCTGGTAATAATTATTAATTTGAATCATCATACAAAAGATTTGTGGTCACATCGAATTGTTTTTGATTTTAAAACCAAAAATGCAAGCTAGAGTGTGGAATCTCTGTGTGAATCAGGGAAAATGTCATATGTGTGTGTTCGACGCAAGAGACTGTTTGTGTGACAAGCATCTGAAATTTATGTTACATAAATTTGTTAAATTACCATATTCTTACATTTCCTCATCACTTTCAGAATGGTATTACAGGAGTTACATTTGATCTTTTTTAAAATAGGCTATATTTCCTCTTTCCGTGTAAACATCCCATGAGAAAACAGTTGAGATAAAATATGTCATATAAGAATATAAGTGGTACTACAGGTATTATAGCTTAATAAACTGTGTGTTTTATTTTTGTGTAAATTATAAAGTTATAGATTTTCTGATAAACACACAGGATAAGGCTTTGATATGCATTTTATTGCCTTTGGAAATGATCTTTCTAATTGAAATAGGCAGTGCAAAGCAGAAAAGATCCAAACCTTTAGAAAGTGTTGTCTTCCCCTTTCACAGTGCAAATAAGTTTAAAAGATTTTAATGCTTCATAGCATGTGGTTTGTTCTGTTAAGCTAAATCAATATTAGAGTTGAGACTGAGGAATTCTGAGAATTTTTGTACAAGTCATTTAACTTATCTGTTTCTCCACTTGTCAGTAGAAAAATAAAGTAGTGGCTTAGTAATAACTGCTTTTGAACCAATGCAGTAAAATGGAGTTAGAATTATAAAAAGTTTAAAAATTTAAAAATTTAGATGAAAAGTTATATGTAAGTACAAATGATCATATGTAATATATATTAAAATAGTATATAGTAGACAATATATAAAATATATTATTGATGATAATAATAACTATAATAATAATAAAATACAATGCATAACTACATGAAAATTCTTGGAATACGTCGTGTCTTTCATTACTGCCAGTAGATCTGGGTGTACAAGAGGAGATACTCCAGCCACTTGCTGTTTAGTAGAGAAAGTGAGTGGCCAGGCTGGACACTTATCGGTAAGGTTTTGCTAGATATGGACTAACCCCAGGAAATGCAGAACTGAACACACACTTCTGCCATGCTCCAGAGGTCCATAAAGCCTCTATAACCATACTCCAGTGTTCAGCTCCTTCTTTCTTGGTTCTTTCCTTGATAATCGTCATGTAAGGAGTAATTCCAGACAGTTGGTCAGGGTTGGTTTTTGTCAATCCTCACATATTAAAGCACTGATATTAGGTCTGTGGTGTTTTAGGTGTAAGGAAGATGCACCCATGCCACACACATCAGAAAAGAATTAATGGCCCTTCCCCAAAAAAACCAGACAGCCCAGCTCTCACAATGTCCACATCTCACAAGAGCTACATTTAATTAGCTGTTGTGCCCATACTTACATTACACAGTGCTGCCCAGATGAAATTTGAACACGGAGAGGAGCAGACCTATGTTAAGCTTCTTGCCTCTGATAGCTGAACAACTCAGCGTCTAAAGCTCAAAAGAGTTGCTGTCTATCAGACCTCCCTGTGGAAGGCCAGATCTAGGAGCTGGTGTTTGCTTTTTTTGGCTATCAAAGATCACCTTAAGCTGAGCTCTAGTAAAATGCATTTAAAAAAATACACATTTTTTTTGCTGCATTACTATTTATGGGGGAATGAAGACTCTTCAGGGAATGCAATCCAGGAGACATGGCAGAGGCTTTTGTATGAGTGTGTGTTACTAAATTAATATTAAAGTGACTATAACTTCTATATGACCAGCTTACTGTGATCTTTGGATGGATCAGCTGAAAGGCCTGGAGGAGATAAAAAGGAACAATGCTGCACTGTGCCAAGCAGGAAGGGAAGCCCAGGCATATCCCAGTGGAAGCACTGATCTGTGACAGTTTACATCTGGCACTGGACTATGTAATTTTTCTCTGCCTACATCACCATCATCTTCTCCCCTACTTTCCCTAACCCTGGTGCTGGTATGATGATCTGAGAACCGTTCTCGTGGTCCTGTACAAGGATGTCCCAAACTGGGTAAGACAGGACCGGTGTGCTGTGGGAAGTGAAGTGTCACACTAGGTGAAAATCTACTGTACAGTGGCCAGGAGTGAGAAGCCTTAATGATTTACCCATCCCACCAGGGAAGACTGGAAGCTGGATTACCTCTGTCTATCAACACTTGGAGTGGTTTCACGAAGATAAGGTCCCTCTGTCTAATGTAGCTAAAGAAGCCAATTAGCCTGCAAGTCAGACAGGACGTGTCGATTAAGAATGGTGGAGTTTCACTGAACTGTCTGAGGCTCTGGGTATGCTCTGAACTATGAAGGAAGGCAACCACAGGTCATATGGCTCTTCTTGGGAAAACTGCCTGTGGAACAGGCCCGAAAAATGAAGTTCTGATTGTTTGGATTGCTATCTCACAGAGACAATCCAGCCTGTGTCTGTGTCACCCTCAACCGACCCAGTAGCAGGTGCTGAGCTGAGAGGTCTCAAAGCTGGATTAAAGTAATAGAAATAAATACACTTTCATGGCTGGTCACTTTAGCTTCCTGATGAAGGGAGAGCAATACAAAAGCAGGAAGCATGAGGTAAGAACCACGAAGAAAGCCTGGGGGGGTGATTTGTTCTGGTTTAGGATCATATGAGAAGATTTGAAAGACTGTCAAAAAAACCTGGGTGTGGTAAAAGTGCATCCTAGCAGAAGGTCTTAAAACAGGCAACAAAACAATAGCAAGAGCTCATGTGGTCTAGACCAATGGCCAAATATAGGAAACCGCAATGTTTTCTTGCTCGAGCGGAGTTGGCAGAGAGGAAGAAGTGCCTGAGAGTGGAAACTCGCTGTGACGGCCAAGTGATGTCCAGCAGGGACCCAGACGCTTCCTCACATAGCACCAGGAATTGTGTGGGCGACCCTGGCTCTGTGTGCTGAAGGGTGGATCAGGAAAGATGCCAGCAGTGAAAGCAGCATCTTGGGGGGAGTGTATGTGAGGGGAGAAAAGCAGAGTGGCAGGAGGGAAAGTCAGAGCGAGACACAACTATCCGTTCTGCAGCTCTCATCACACAGAGTGGTCTGTAAGATCAATTGGGGACTGAAAACAGCTTGTCCTGCAAATGACCTTATGAAGGAGAGCAGCTGGCTAAGGGCTGTATGTCAGTTAAGGAAAACAGGAGTCCTTGGGTTTAGAAAGCAACATGGATCTGTAGGTGCTCGACCCTGGAGCACCTTCACTCAGTGATGATGAGGAACATCTGAGGGTCACGCTGACCATGGGCCAGAGTGATCCACCTGCACAAAACTTCAGGTGAGCCTGATGACCCGATGCCTGAGGAAAGAGCAACCCTTCCCTGAGACCTCCACACACTGAAGGGCGGATGCAGTCTAACAGCTGCATGGGGCTAAATGGAAAGAATCACTGGGCGGACCAGCACTAGATAAACTTATAGCACTTAGAAGTGTTGCGTGCTTTTTTGGTAAAAACTGCCATATTGTGAAATTGAGGAAAACATGAAATATGTAACCATATCGTACAAGTCTTAGGTAATTTCACTATTGCCAGTGTATGCAGTTAATCTAATGGTATAACTTCTAGTCGTTTTCTCTGAGCAGGCTGAGCAGCTGGAAGGCTGCAGCGTGCGATCTGTCAGAACATCCCTACAGAAAAGCATTGCTTTTTTTTTTTTTTGATTGCTGCTAGCAACTTAGTCTTTCCTGAAACCATGTGCAGCCGAAGCATTTGGTATTTTGCCAAACCAAAAAGGAACGGGTGTTATACCCAAACTGCTTGGAAGAATTTACCTCTCTTTTTGTTTCACACATAGCTCTACAGTGTACCCAGAGTGCCATGGAGGCAAAAGCAAAATCTGTATGCGAGTCAGAGAGGAGACTGACAGTGAAAAGTGGGGGAAGTTGCCTGGATTTGGCTGAAAAATCAGGATGGAAATGGAGAAAGGCACTAGTCCCCAGTCCTGTGCCAGCCAGCAGTGATAACGAAGGAGCGACCACCAAAGGGCAGCATTTTCCTAATAGTTTATCATGTTGTTTCTAAGAACTGCTTCCCTACCGTCCCTACATCACAATTTAGGTATCTGAAAGTGGCAGCTGTGAAAATGGCCCTGAGAGCCTGTAGATGCCAGTCAACATGGGAGTGCTCAGTACTGGCCTCTTCTCTTGGGGTAGGACACAATGGAAAGGTCACAGAGCCTGCAGAAGATATGTAAAGTCCTCCGACTAAGACTGTGAAGTTTAAGCAATGGAAAGCACCATTGATCAATATCTATACTTAAATGTGATGAAGTGTAGAAGTGTGATTAATGGGACAATTAAATTCCCTTGCTTCCAGCAGAGACCTAAACTTGCATTTTGGTTTTTTTTTTCACCACTATAATTTTTAGCTAGTTTAAAAGTACTCCTTAATTTCATTTTGAACTTTTATTCCAATTTTAAAGAGGTACAGTGAAAAATTATGCCACATTATCAGCAAAAACTATTAGATTATGATCCTTTAATCACTCATATTGAGCATTAAGACCCTGATTCAGCAATGCATTTCAGTGTGTCCTGAATTTTAATTACGTGCAAACACCATTGTTATTTAGAAAAGTGTTTAGGCGTGTGCTTATATGTTTTGCTGAACTGAAGCTCGAGAGCAATAAGAAGGCATCTGGCACTTACCTAAGAGCAATCAAGGGTGAGTCATAGTAGTGAAACTGAAGCTGTGACCACAGAGAGTTATTACATCGAGCAGTCTCCAGACCCTGTACTTTAATAATCAGGGAAGGGAAAGATCTGCTTATCCCAGTCTTCAGACTCCTGAAGTGTCTTTTTTGCAGGTTGAAACCACATTATTTTAACACGGTCCTTTCATTTCTTGTCAGTCGAGGATGATGAATATGGGAATGGTTTTTTTCATTGCGCTTTCCACAGGACAAATAATTCCCAGCATGTGATGGTGACTGTTGAACAAACTCCCACTGTAAAACCAATTGAAAGGCTCCCATTGATTCTAAGGAAAGCTGGATCAGGCCCTGGGTGAGTCACTGCATGGGCAGCTCCAGTCTCAGCACTTCTTGTCTTGCCTCTGTAACGCGGCAGCAGATCAAGGTCTCCCAGGCACTGACTAACAAATGCTTAGATTGGAGAATCACTTCCCAACCCTAAAGTCTGCTGACAGCAGACTGCTGCCTCTTTCTAGCTGTTTCTTTCTTTCTAGATGTTGCAGTCACCGGTGTGAGCTGCCCCAGGTATCCCCAGGATGGTAGAACTGTCTCTAACATCACCTGGCACAGCCTCTGGGCTGGACTTTGCGCTGGCAAGGACCGTACCTGGATGCGAGGCACCACTGCTCTGCTTGCCTCAGCCATGATGCTAAGGGAAGAATTTAACCCCCTGTCAAGTCAGAGTAATAAATGAGATAACTCCCCAACTGATTTTCAGCTGTTTTGCCCGCAATGCCCAGGACTGCTTAACTCTTACTATGACTGATTAAAAAATATAATGGAAAATTGATTTTTTTCTGCTTTATAGGGGGAAAATCAATGCAGATTAAGAACAGGATAAACAGTGAAAAGGAAAGAAATACGACTGCAAATTCCACTGGACCCAACCCCAAAAACAAGAGTATATATTCTAAACTGCAGGAACACACACTTTCTAAAGCCGCCTAAGTCTCTACACTGGTAAAATAATCTCAAACAAACTTGAAAGCAGATTGAAAATAGATGGGGTGTCTCTAAGTGAAAAGAGACAGTTATCCTCTGCACCTGCTAACAAACAAAGTCCCTTTTTGTTATGAAATGTCTCTAACTTAAAATACCACCTGAAAGTAAACTCCTTCATCAATTCATCACGAATTCTTCAAAGACATTTTGGAAGTCTCTTTAAACCATCAGCTTTATTGTGGCTTTGTTTAGGATTTGAGGAGAGAGAATGCTGCAATCAGACAGAAAGAAAGAAAGAGAGGCAGAGGAAATGATTACCTTTCAGTCCCTGTGATTTAGAAAGAATAACATGCTTCTTTCTTGATCTGTTGTATTATATACTTACAGAATAAGATTTGACAATGTGGCATTGAACTGTAGCTCTCTACTGAAGTGATATCATCCTGCATTGTATACCAGGGACTGCTGGACCTGGGACTTTTGTGCCCTTCCTAGAATGTCGTCCTCTCTCTGCTTTTGGATTAATCACTGTATGCTCCCCTCTGTACCTCTCCAGCAGAAGTGATTAATGCAAAGGGTAGGCATACATGCCCTCACCCCTGTGTAGTCACTTCTTTTCATTTAGAATAAAGGTTAGTTTTGACAGCAATACTAGTGGGGGTTTTTTATGTTATTCTTTTTCTATGCTATTTTTAAGTTCCTTAGACTCCTTCAAACAGACCTAGGTAAGTTTTCCTCCTTTCTCAACTTTTGCAGCCACACGTATTTGTTCCGCATGGAGGAAAAGATTGTTGTTGCAGTGCAACACTCTGGACATTTAAGAACTTCTAAAAGTACAGCAGCAAGTAGTTACTTTTTCTGGTGGGACCTGTTTTGGGATGAACAGCTGAACTTGCTGCTCAGCTTTGTAGGCCTTCTCAAACACTTCAGCACTTGGCCTTGTAAGGAAAGTAGGCTGGGGAAAATGTTAGACTTTAGTCGTGGCAAAGATCTTCCTGGCTCCATTTTGACAACAGGATTAAGAAAACATGATTTCTAATAGCTACATGGCAAATTAGGGATGTTTGACATCTGTTTCTGTAATTCTGAACTCCCTAAATACTCTCAAAGAAATATCCAGGAATACTGGGGTCTGTGATAGGAACACCAGAAGAAGTACCCCAAGAGGAATATAACTGGGGGACTGGGGACTGGGTATAATGGGTACTGGCCCCAACCACGGCTGCCTGCAGCTGGAGGATGCTGAGCTCAGTGTCTCAGGAAGCCCACTCCAGTCCTCTGCTCCCCTTATTTTCCATCGTGTCCTCTGCTCTCTGTGTGTTTTTCTCTACACGTTGCCAAACTGTGAACATCAGAAAACTTATAAATTCAAACTAAATCATTTGGCCTAAGAAGCTGCAATAAAAGTGATCATTGGAGAATATGAATCAGATAAATGTGTCTTTTTGACAGGAGTTTATTTTTTCTACTGAAAAATAATTTATTATTCCATATGTTTTGCCACTGAAGGTTTGCTTTCAGAATGCATGTTATACAGATTATCAGAAATCTTCTATGAAGCCTAGTTCAAATATATGCAAAACTGAGACATTTTTCTTTTTTTGTGTAAATAGGGTTACAGCAGTTTCCCCACAGATTGTATAGCAAAGGTGGAAAGAGATAAATTTGCAGACATCCTATGTGAAACTCTTGGCTAGCCTAATGGCTAGCTTTATACCAAAGAAATGCTAACTTAAGTGAACTTTGATTTGACCACATTTTCACAAAATCGGGCTCATGATTCAGTTCCTTTTTGCTGGTAAAGCTCTTGGGTTGCTATCAACATTTTTAGGATCTTGTTTGGTAGCTCTTTTGCCTGGCTTAGCCCTGGGGCAGGGCTTATCTGGCAGTACTCATGACTAATTTTTGTCAGGAATGTCTCAAAGTTAAAGAGAGCGTTTTTTATTTAAGGAGAGTTGGAATTGCAAATAAAGAAACTTTCTCTTATCTGATTTCAGCTGTGACCAAGGGGGAAAAAAAAGTACTTTGTGGGTTGTTTGTGGGTTATTTGTACACATAGAGGACTGTGTCACAGGAACATTTCAGCCAACTACCATCTGCTGCTGCCGCTGATGGAAACTGTCCAAATCAGCCCAAATTAGGCAAGTCGCTGAGACCAAACCGGATGAAGAATGAAAAATTTGCAGTCAGTTAGATGTTCAAAATGGCATTCTGAAATAGGTGGCTTTCTTCAAAGCCCCCCGCTAAAATATGCTGCAGTATACAACGGAGCAGTGTTGAGGGTGAGTCCAGGGAAAGAGGGATAACTCCGAGGTAATGGGAGTTTCCCGGAAACAGTTGAAATATGCCCTTACACTTTGGACGGGTCTATATGTTGTGGGTGCTGGGAAAGGGGTGGAGAGCCAGGAATCACTCAGGGATATGTATTTCAGCGATGGATTGGTGAGAAATCCTAGGCCAGAACAGGGGTATTAGAGCCTTTAATAACACAAGACAACAAAGCAGACGTGGGAACCCACCCTTTGCAAACAGCACTTCGCATGTGCATGTGATTAATAGCTGTGGTAAAGGGTTAGTGAATAACAGCCTGATGCCAAATGGATATCAATGGGATCAAACCATGCGTTTGGCAGATATAGGAAGGAGTATTCATTGTTGTACACGGAATAAAGGAGAGTGCGCAGCAACTCCCTGAACCCCTGGTAGAGCTCTGGCACACGGACAAGAATCTGGCTGTAACCCTGTACAACAAGGACCACGCATGTACACATGTGCACACAATTACATGGCATGAACGTAACAAGAGAAAATTGAATATAAAATATTACAGAAAGCCAATAATTCTGGTTTATATCTTTCTTTCTCCTTGAGGCAGAAAAGAACCTGGCTATTTTAAAATCTGGGATCTATTTACATAGCCAAATGTAATGCTCTTTCTTGTGCAAAATAGGGTAGGAAGGAATTTAAAATGTCAACATTCCCTAGACCTGTTTATCTCTTTTCATGCCTTTCTCTGTATTAAGTATTAAGAAATAGACACTAGATGATAGAAACTGTGACATCTCTGCTGAAGCTATGACAAGTTATACCAGCTGCAAACACGATCCAAAATCTCTGACAATGTACCTACGCTAGAAAATATGGTTTTAACCACATGGTAGCTAGCACATGGGAAAATCCTTTTGTTGACAGAACAGGTTGCATCTTCCAATTGTTAGCGGGTTCAGAAAACCAAATGAAAGCTTTAACACAGAAAGTCAGTATTTTCTTTGAGATGTATTCAGTAATATATCTTTGTTTCCCAAAAATTCCTGAGGGAAATGGAAAGCACAACATTTTTTTTTACCAACGTTATCTATAAATTACAATGAAAAACAATCTCACGATCCTAAATTCCCAAAGGTTGCTAATTCCTAAAGGTTGCTAGGGACTGATCAAAGTCCCAGTTTGCTGTTACCAGTGCAGAAAGACCTTGGAATAAATGGGGCAGTTTGGTGATGGTAAAGTTCATGGGAGTTAGAGATAGGTATATATTCCCAAGCAAGCAAAGTAAGCAAACGTTACTAGAAGAAAAAATAATAAGGGAAGATGAAACAAATGAGAATGCTGCTAGTTGGCAAAACACAGGGAATTCTCTCCTCTGTGCCAATGTACATGGGAGGAAAAAGTGCCTGACGAGGGTCTCCAAAAATTTTATTTTTGTTGTGTATGCTGGAGATTATAACCTTGACTTCATTGCATCCTACGGCACACACAAATATAACTGAAATCCAGCATCTATATACAAAAGCCTGTAGCAGACCAATTGACTCACTGATCACAGAAAGTGTACAGTTCTGTATCTATCTGTTTGTGTGACACAGCAGAGGAGAAAACTGGGTCGCCTGCACATCCTGAGTCACTGCAGTCATTTAAAAGCTGAGGATGCTCCACTGAACTGATTAAACTTCTGCTACAAACCTTGAGTACAAAAAACCCTCAAACAGTTCATGTTTTATTTTTTTCCGTATTTGCAAATAAAAGAAGCAATTGCCTTCTCTTTAGATCAAAGTAGCAATGTCTTTAATCCACTAAAAAAAAAAGTAGTAATATCTTGAATACACAAAAAAATAAATTTAATGTGACTTTATTGCTGGATTGTGTTAATTATATTTTAAAGTATGAAGGCAGAGGCCCCCTGAGATTTTCATTCAGGATTTCACATATACAGAGAAGAAATTTCTCAACCTGAGCAAGTAGAGGAGAACAAACAATTTAGTTCCTGCTAATTTAGTTGCTGTTTCTGCTTTATTGTTGATTAGGAACCTAGAACTCCTTGACTATCCTCTCTGGACTTGTCTACATTACAGTACAAAACATCATTTGGTTCCAACATTATTATGAAAAATCAAACTGAGTCTGTTTAGAGGGATTCAGAGGTTTAGTCCTTATAATAATTTTCCCTTGTTTATTTAACTCTTGAGAATTGTGCTTGTGTCAGTGTTAGGTATGTTTCAGTAATGTTGACACGTTCTCTCTAAAATAAGAGTAATCATGGTTTTCCTGGCTTTACTTCATGCTTGTACAGCAGGAAGCCAAGATTGTACTGAAGTAAAGAAGTAAATTAGGTTATTCCGTAGAAAATCTGCAGGGATTGAGGTGGAAATTACACTTGCATCTTTGGCTGGTTTTGCTCTGCCGTGGGACGAAGGTCTGATGTTGCTGCCATAGAGACATATCATTTTTTGTCCAATTTTCACAGCCTATATCCCAAGTTGTACATTTGAAGGACAAATGAAGTAGAAGTAGACAGATCTTGACTAAAATTAAACTGTCTTTCAACATCTGCATCACAGGGGAAATGTCAGTACCCTGAGAAGTAGAGGACTGATGGACAGCACGATGACTCACTTCTTTCTATGGGAAGGAAGATGACAAGAAACAGATTTTCAGCTGTTGATGAAGCTTTTCCATCTACTGGGCAATACATCTGCCAAGAAATGATGAGAGGCAGGATATGATATACCACTTGTACTCCCTTTCCTCCACCTGCATAAAATCCAGGCTGTTTGCCACAAGCTTCTTGGTTAAGTTGCAGGCATCCATCTGTCAAGTAGGACTTTTCTCAGAATTAACGTCTTAGGCCAAATTAATCCCTGGGATAATACTATTGTGTTTTGTCTAAGGAAATATCAATTACTGTGAACGGAAGGATGATTTCATGATGAAAGCAAATGAATGACTGGGAATCATGTCTGAGATCTTGGATATGTTCCGCTTCTGCTATAGAGTTAACGTATGATCTAGATAAAGTGACAGAGATGCCAGTTGCCTTGATTTCCACCTGTGCAAAATGAGGTTAATTATAATTTACTTCCAGAGCCATCTTTTAGGGAGGTGTACTTCTTTGAGCTGTTTTGATAAAAGGAACTAGAAAAAAAGAAAACTGGTATATTGCTATTTTTATAAAGTATGAAAAAACAAACAGTAAAGAGGCTCACGCTCTGGGAGATGACAAGTTGACATATCTGCAATTAGTAAGTTTACGCTGTCAACTTACTCTGAACAAGAAGGATTAAGAAGTCTTTTTGATCTCACTTTGAGCTATCTCAAAGGACAAGGGAGATAAATATGTAAAGTAGATTAGCGTTAGTCTAGAATGGAGTAACGTTAAGAAAGTCATCCTTGAAACTTCAGAAGAGACTATGTTTTGCCGTGCCATTGCTCTTTTACTTCAAGCAGTAAGGAGCATACCACCAGAAACCAGTAAATGAGTCAATAGTATCCTGCAGCAAATTAATTGACAATGGCTACAGTTTGGAAAACTGGAGCATCCTTTCGAGATCTGAGATGCATCGTTATTTCCTGCTGCACATGGATGAAGAGACCACAAATACTCAGTTTAGTAGATATTCCTAAATGGGAAGGCTTAGGCATTTGATGATGGAATTGGCAGAGGACAGCAAGACCAGTATAGAGACACCTAAAGTACTGGAAAGGAAAATGTCCCAGGTTTTCCATTAAATATCTGGAGTTTTTTATCACAGGAGAGCAGAACCTAATCTGACCATTTTATTCTTGACTATAGCAGGACATTAAACCAAAAACTTTGCAGAAATGGTGGAAATCTATGTTAGATCTCATTCAAGAATTTAGCTGCAAGAACTACCCCCATTTCCTTACAATTTTTATTGGTGAACTTATTTTGGAGGTGGGTAACTACATAAATTAATTTGTTTTCATAAAAATAATCAGCTAGGAGGGAGCTCCCTTAGCCCTCATTACAAATGGTTTCTAATTTAAAGCTCTTTACCAGAGCTGTCAGGATTCACAATCTGCCCTTTTCCTCCTGATTTGGATTAGTCATCTGATTCTGGATTGCACGAACGCTACAGGAATGTCCTAATTGCCAGTGCAGAAGCAATTACTCTTGCATACAATGAATAAATGAATATTGTATTAAAATGGAATTGTTTGGATGGGAAAGTGTCCTGGCATAGACTGCCCAATGTTGGTGCAGAAACTTCAGAGTTACGATGTTACAGCTCAAATCCATTCCCCAGATTCTGCAAAGAAACTTCGTGTCTCCTGTCTCCTTGGTTCAGGCTCCAGTTGAAAGAGAATCATCTGTGTGTTGTTTTGCACATTCCTGTCTCAGGTCTCACAGGCACTGAGAGGCAAGAAAAGGCTTGTTTTGGTAACAATGATACAGCTTCAGGATATGCTAAAGCTCTAAGTGACACGACAGTGTCTTTTTTTGGGTGGTTCTGAAAACATGAAGTGACAATCTGGATGCATAGGGACTTCAACTGTGTAGAATTAGGTGCTTTGAAACTTCAGGTTGTCTAACATCAGCTGAAGACAAAAACCACACTGGCACATAGATCTAAGACACAGAAGAATTTTCTGAAGAATGAGGTATCCAAGCCCCTTCACGGATTTAGGTTTTAGTCCAAAAACTTTCCATAAAGCATGCTATCATTTTTAATCACAGCCATTTGGAGTAATCATCTTCCTCGAGATATGCTCACCTGTGAGTTATTCAAATGCTCTTGCACGTTATGTGCATTCAAGAAACTTCCCTGTAACTATCTTTTTTCTTCCTAGAGAGAGTCTGCGTAACTAGATTAGGTCAAGCGAAAATTGCATTCTTTTTTTTTTTTCCCCTCTCTGTCTCTCTCCAGCTCTGCAGTAATACTCTAGCTCCACTGACTGATCTAAAGTAGGAACTGGTGCCTCCTGGAAATGTACTTCCTTAGGAAATGCGTTCAGTTAAAATCTCTTCCAAGTACTGATGCAAGTCCTGCACGTGCTTGTTTTTTCTGCATGTGCTTAGTTTTTACTGTTTTATTCCATGTTGATTTCCATAAGATTTTACTGTTTTGTGGTTGCAGCTTAGTTTTACTTTGGTTGTCATTGCTGATAATATTATCATAGCACTAGCAAAAGGGACAAAAAAAAAAGGCAATTTCTTAGAGCAGAAATGCTGGTCTCTCTGAGAATTAATATGATCTTGTCAGCATAGCAGGAAAACAACAGCTTAGATCCTAGTCCACAAAATCAAACAACTTTACCTCTATGAATCAACGAGGAATTCTGAAAGAGGCACTTGGCTGAAACATTCTTCTCTACCCCATTTTCTCCTACGTTTGACAAAATAAGGTCACTCGTTCATCTAAGTATTCAACTAACTTGATTTCCTTCCTTAGATAACACCAGTTTATCCTTGACTGCTAACAGCAGCAACTGTGTGGGTGTTTTGAAACGCACCAAAGTTTACATTTCTGAGGCTCATTAAGTCACATCTTCGGGTGCAATTTACGTTGTTCAAAATTATGCACAATATGTTATGACATTTATTTGATGGTCTCTGAGCGTAAGAACTGGCAAACAATTAGTAAATCCCTCTTGATTATTCCTATGGTACCATTTAATATCCAGTTACCTCATTCTAATAAAATAACCCCAGCAGCTTTTGGAGGGTTAGCCTCTCTTGTCTCAGACGCTTTTAGGAAGTTGGCACAAATATTTTCTACCAGCTACGGCAAATGAACCCAGTGTATAGAAATTGAAGTGTCTAATCTAATCTGTTGAGGGATCTGCACCACATGCATTACCCTGACATTTAAGGTCTCATAGTCAGTGACCGGTTAACCAAATCTGTCACTGTGACAGACATGTATTTCTACACGCTGTGCCACAACTTAATCTTTCAGGCACAGTTTAGGTGAAGTACATTGTAGCGCAGTGACTCAGAGTCTATGCCGTCTTTGATGAAGAAATTTCCAGACTGGTAGTAAAACATCACTTTTGATTGCCATATTTGTAATAAAGCATGTGAATTTGTCTACTAAACTATACACAACAGATTAGCTGTTAGGCTGCATAACGCTAGTTATCTTTACAATTATTGTTATTATTACGTGTTGTTACAGCCCTCCACCTCTTCCCTTTTCCCTGATACCAGAGCTTGCGACAATGACTTTCTGGAAGTGGAGGTTGTTTTGGAAATGGCTGCTTAGTGACACATCTGAACTTCTAAATTACCTCTTTTGATACCTTGTGATTACTGTACATCATACTGTAAATCTGCGATGAGTCAGAATGTTATCTGATGTCTCCAGATGATATAGTAAAATATAATGTTCATAACTCCAGTGAGCTACTGGAGTTTATTACTTCTAACTAACCGAGGAACAGAATGAATTCCTCTAGCACACTTTGATATCTACCCTCTCGCTTTCTTCTGTGGTGGTGTTTGCTTAACAATGCCGATAATTTTTATCTTGAACTTGCCTCCAGCTTCCTGTCCAGCCTCATTCCACCTGCTGCCCCCAGCTTGGCCTGGTGCGTGGGGTCCCAGAGCTGACAAGTGGGGTGCCACATGCACATGTTGCCATCTGTTCTGTCTACAAAGTAGGTTTTCTCCATCAGAGAAAGCTCTTGCCATTGGGAGGACACTTATCCTTTGTTCATATGGAGAAATGTTTCTACAAGATGCAGATTTTGTAGACTATTGTGAGCGCAGGTAAATCCACTTGGATTTAGACTGGTAGAGCCTGCAGCCACCCTGGGACACTGGGGACATCCAGTGGAGCAGAGATTGTCCACAGAGTCTACACATTTCATCCCACCCTTTCTTGACATTTGGTTTTATTAGCCAGATTCAGGCCTCGTTAAACTTTTTCCCCTGGAGGATTTGTTTTGTTTCTAAAGCTTTCCTGCCAGCCCTCATCTACCCCAGCCAGTAGTTCTGCCTCTTCGAAGAAAAAATCCATACGCTTTTGATGGAAAACAAGAGACTTCTGCCACCGTGACTCAGCAGCAATTATACTGCTTTTTATGCAGAGTTTATTAGGAAGTTCCAGAGAAGGAGCTGTGCAAACCCAGTGTGTAAGCTCAGCAATCCCGCTGCAGTAAGAAGGACTAAGTCATGATGATTGCGATCTTGGCAGTAGGTCCAGAAACACATTGAGAATCAGCGTTCGAAAGCGAGGATTGCAGTTCTTCTGACAAGGCAAACCAACTCTTTAAAATCTAGGTTACTGTGTTCTGTGCGTCAGGCCGAAAAGTTTAATGCCGGATCAATGTGATCTGCTAACGGGTTCAATAAGGCCCCTCAAAGCTTTAATATTCTGAACAAACTGCACCCTCCCCCCACGCCTGCAATTACTGCCACTGATGGTGATAACACACCCCCTGAATCTAAGTAAAAGCAGCTGAGATGTTTGTGACACTTGGGGCAGACTTCACAGGAGCACTTTTAAGCATTGCTTGAAAGAGGTCTTAATGCACTTAATATATTTTGAGGTTGCAAAGAACAGCATTAAATAATCACATAGGGCAGAACGAGAACTTGTTAAAAGCTCCCCAATTTATTAGACACAGCTTGAGGTACAGACTCCCATTCTTCCGGGACAGCATGATGTGCCACTTGATGGAAATCATGAGGAAGCAGTTATAGAAAGGGCTGGCTAGCAGAAAAAGGAGGCCACATTTTAAAAACTCTCTTAAAAAAGGAAACAATCAGCTTGATGGACCCAAACCCTCCCCATACCTTCACGCCTCCATATCCCATGAATTATTGAAGATGGATTCAGTGCATTATTTCCCACAGCTGGGTTTCCTGCCCAGGCCGTTTACTGGTCCCACGCACCCCATGGTGGGTGTGCGCACCCCTCGCAGGCAGCACCCCGCTGTGGGGCTGCCCTGGGGGAGCCCCAGTTTGCGGCACAACTTGCCTTGGGGTGTGTTTGTTTCCAGTCCCCCTGCCTCTTCCAACTTCAGTGGTTTCCTCTGGTTTCGCCTAACTGGAAGCCGGGCTAAGAGCTCACCGTGGATGTCCACGCTGACACTGAGGGAAATGCCACGGTCAGGGCAAGTGGGAGTGTGGAGCCCCCTCCTCTGGCATCCCATCCCCAGTGGTACTGCCCCTCTCCTCCCTACGAACGCCCTTCCACCCGACCTGTGCTGGGGGAGGGGTGGGGTAAAAAGAAGAAAAGGGGGGGGAAAGGGAAAAGAAAGATGGGCAAGGGAATGAAAGGGGAACAGGGAAAAGGGGAAAGGGAAAAGAAAGAAAAACTAAAAAAGGAAGAAAAAAAACTGAAAAGGAAGAAACCGAAAAGAAAGAAACCGCAAAGAAAAAAATGAAACGACAGAAAGAAGACGGAAAGAAAAAAAAAAAAAAAAGAAG
>KZ505635.1:3591450-3608080 GCA_002844005.1 Limosa lapponica baueri
TTCCAGCCTGGGGTGTTCCTCTGAGGTGTGTTTTAGCACGCTCAGAGTTCAAGATGCTGTAAGTGCTGGGGGGATGTGAGTTGCCCCATTGAAGTTCTTTATGTATTCATGTGTATACTGTTGGCAGGCTTTTAGTAGTCACTTTGAAATGAAAGATGCAGTTTGCTGGATTATAATGTAATAGGTCAGCATCTAGGAGGCAGTACGGGGAGAACTAGAACTCTTAATCCAGAATAATTTTATTTTCTGCAAATGACTGATTTGTTCTGGGTCTCTAACGTGAAACCTTGAAGTGAGAGTTCATTCCACTTCTGGGACTTTGACTTTGGTGTCTTGAGTCTTCTGTGTGTGGTTTGGTTCCATCATTTTCAGAGTGTTTTCTCTATGGTGTGTCCTTAAGAGGGCCTGGGAGGATCATGCTGCCCGATGGGCAAGGCAGCACATTAAGTGATAGATCTAAAAGTCTGCTTTTTGAAGCACATGGTACCTGTGCCTTTATAGGCTGTTTAGTACTGTGTCATTTCTCTTCTGCAGGCTGCTCCTGTTGCTGCTTTTAGCCTTTTGTGCGATATTGTAGCGCTACAGTAACATGGGAATGTTCTTAGTTTAATTTTACAGCCTGACAACACTCATGGGTCAGGATCAGTTATATTTGGCTGGCTCCTTTGTTTGAGTGGGCTTGTACTGGGCTACTTTGAGAGGTGGATTAGATCCAGTTGGAAATTCAGATGAGATGCTCACAGTCACCGCTGGCCATTAGGGTAACTTTCCTAACCCCCAAAAACACTGGGGGTTCTTCTTACTGAAGTGGAAGGAGCCCACGCTGCCTTGAGTGTGACTCTGTGGGTGTAAGAATCCACTTGTAGCTGTTGTTCTGTAGGTTATGAGCCTTCTGCTATATACTGTTTTTCATGCTTCATACGGTTTTTAAAAATAGATTTTTTTATTTTCAAAAACATGTATTGGAAGGAACACTGTACCTTGTCATATCCTCTCATTTCCAAGTTCTGTGAATATGAAGGTGCTGTCATGCCTTCGTTTTACTTGATACTGTATTTATTTTTTTGACTGCTTAGTGTGGCAACTGCTTAGTGTTGATTGTTTTAATTATTTTAATAACAAGATAAAGAGGAAATTAGACTCCGAAGTGAGGCATAGGCTCAAAAGTAAGGCAGTATCTTAAGAAGCCTGATTTTGTGTTTGTATAACACCCCTCTAGATACTACTAAAATAAGAAAAATATTTATGTCTTGGATAAAGCCTCTTTGTATTGGCCTGGCTGTCCTTTTTGGTGCCAGCATTTCATCAGTGAATCATCTTGGGCAACTCTGAAATAATTTGTGAAGCTTTGATTGGAAGTTTGGTTTGTGAGTCTCTAGCAAGGTCACGCTTGTTCTGCCATCCTTTCTTTGACCTTCCAAACCTCCTCCCAGTTCTCACCCCAAAAAGAAACACTGTATGGTTCCGGGGAAGATACTTGTAGGAATGGTATGCATCTAGCTGTATTTCCTTGCTGCAAAACCTTGAATTATAACAAGAATTTCCTTGTAATAAATTCCATGAAGCTTCAGTGTATGTGCTTCATTTTCTTCAAACATTTTCAGTTGTACTTGAGATAACTTTTAAAGGTTATTTATTTATTATTTTGTTTCCAGGAGGAAAAGGAGGATTGGTCTTGTAAAATTAATGTTAGTTGCAGAAGAAAAGTTTCTTTTTTTAATTAATTATTTGTAATTAAACTCCTGATCTACATTTTTATAATTAAAGCAGAAGAAAACTCAGGCTTTTTAAAAGCACTTTGATCTGAATTAAGGTTCCACTGCCAAAAAAATAATTTAAATGCTGCATGGCTGTATAAATAAAGCTTGCTGAAAGAAAAAGTGCTAAGAGAATGATAAAAATAATTAATCAAATAAAATGGCAATTTTGTGTATAGCAGCCTTCATTTTGTAGCACAAACAGTTCTTTATCTTCTTTGTAATACCAGTATACTTGCATAAATTTTCTATTTGTGTGAAAAGACATAGCTGTATGTTCTATTCCATTTCACAGTACATTACTCATCTCTTGTATGTAAATCACTTGGCTTGTTAAAAATGGTAGTATTTCTCTTTAATAAACATCATGCTTCTGGAGAATTCTCAAGATGCACTTTTTTTAGAAGACAAAAGACTTAAATATGGGGAAAGACCACAAAGAAAATGGTTCCTCACGTTGTTGGCCTCATGCTAAAAAAGCAAAACAAGAGTTGGATCACCCCAGAGTACTGTCTCCACTGCTGTTTGCTGCCAGACACGTTCATGCTTTTCCTGGGCTTTGAATTGACTACTGAAAGCAGCTCTGCACCAGCCCTGTGTAGCTTCAGCTGGTGTTATGGAGCCTGATGGTTGTGGTGATGGAGCTTGCAGAGTATCGCTGGCAGGTGGAACCTGAGATGAAAGTCTTCGGCACCCAAGCAGGCAGGGTGCTGTGTATCTGGATGTGCCCCGAGGTATTATGCAAGTCATAGAATCATAGAATGGTTTGGGTTGGAAGGGACCTTAAAGATCATCTTGTTCCAACCCCCCTGCCATGGGCAGGCTCACCACCCTCACAGTAAAGAATTTCTTCCTAATACCTAAATCTAAATCTCCCCTCCTTCAGTTTAAAACTGTTACCCCTTGCCTTATTGCTACACTCCCTGACAAAGAGTCGCTCCCCATTTTTCCTGTATGTCCCCTTTAGGTACTGGAAGGCTGCTCTAAGGTCTCCCTGGAGCCTTCTCCAGGCTGAACAACCCCAGCTCTCTCAGCCTGTCTTCATTAGGAGAGGTGCTCCAGCCCTCTGATCATCTGTGGCCCTACGTCTTCTACTGCTGCTGCTTCTCTCCCTGTTTCTGCTCATAATGTGATTGAGAGCTCTTGATAGCCAAAACCACATCTTTAGTACATCTGTTGCATTGGTTTGTTTGGTGTGGCTCAGTCCTTGATAAGGGCATCTGGCTATTTTAAAGTGATGGCATGGGCTTAAGGAAGGGAAGTTTAATGGAGGTTGCTTTATATACTTTCTGCTTTCCATAGAATTGCTAGATGTCTATATGCTGTTTAGCCAGCGCAGGTTGGCCATGGCTTCCCATGGGATCCACTGTAGCATTGTGCTCATTTTTAATAAAGAAAAGTCTCACTAGTTGTGTTTCGATTAATTTTAAATGAGTTGGTTTGTATGCATTCAAAGCAGAAGCTTGAATTACTCTGATTTATGATGGACTTAGGTATTTGGAGCTTCATGCCTGGCTGATACAGGGTTAAAAGCAAAAGGAAGGATTGAATGTCCAGGGAGCAGGAAGCTACTTGGTCCTCTGGAGTTTAAAGCCTGCTTCTAGCACTTGACAAAGAAAATAATGTAAGGATATTAATTAAAAAAAAGTTGATGTTTATAAGCAAACAGAACTGATGTGCTGAGGTACAGTAAACCTGGGAGAGATTTTGCAGGAAACTCTTCTCCTCTAGGGGACAGTCAGCTCTTTCTTTCGTTTTTTTTTTTTTTTTTCTAAAAAAAATTCTAAACATTTTTCTAAATGTTCCAATTTCAACCAATGTGTGTGATCCTTTCTGAAAACAATTAAAGGCCACCTTGTTTAGGGGCTGGAAGAGGGTCTGGTGAGGTGGAGAAGGGATATCCCACAAAGAAGAAAGGCCTTAAGGAATATTGGCTTTCACCTGGTTGTGTGCTGCATACCTCATCTGCTAGCTCGTAATACTACTAAGTATTAATGTTTGTTATTTCATTATTTTGAAAAATGGTAAAAGTACTGACTGTATAGGAATACCTGTAGCTTTTTGTCCATCTGACAGCAAGATATGTGCTCAACCTACTGTAATTCTGAGCTGTTGACTTGATGTGTATGGAAATCAGTTAGTTTTGCAGGAAAAGAGAAGGTTTGCTGCTCTTTATGCAGCTCTAGATCTCGATGTTCCGTGGGGATAGCGTTAGGGAAGGAGTCTTGTCTAAGCAGGAAAATTGGATAGTAGAGGTCTGCAGGTACCATGGTGATGAGTATGATATACGTATCTTGAAAGGCTCTGATGCAGCAGCTTGAAGCAAGGTACCACCCTGTTATGCACAGTTTTCCAGAAATCACATGCTGTGTGTGATATTTAAATCTACCTACCAACTTGGCTCTGTGCTTGGCTTGTTCTGAATATCTTGTAGACTAAAATTTGTAGATTTTGTTGAGGCTCCCTGTACTGTAGCTTATTATAGGCAAGAATTTTCAGTTTATGTTCACACTATGCTAATTTTTAATGATGTGAAAAAGTGTATGAGCTTATTTTACAGTGAAAAGGTTTAAAAACTCAGTTACTTACTACTGGATCCTAATGTTATGGTAGTGTTTTCTGAATAAGTAAAATGCCTCTAAGGCATGAAAATAAAGAACTAAGACATAGGTAAATGTAAGTACGGAAAAGATGTCAAGATTCCAGAATAAAGAGTATTTTATTAATGCCTATGCTTCATTTTTTCTGTGAATATTTAAGGAAAAATATAAATGGTGCAGATGAGAATTTTCAGTAAGGGGTGGCATTAAAATTAGTGCATTGAAATTTTATTTCCTTCTGGTCTAGTGCAGTTTAAACAATTGTCTTTAAAAGTATAAATTGCACTGGAGCTTAGTGTGGGCAAGGGTGCATGGACATCTTTCCATTGTGTAGGAGTGATGGCTGAATGTTTTTGCCTGAACAAGGACACTGAAAGCACTTTATTTTGCATATCTCTTTCAAGATAAGAAATCGTGGGGAAACATCTGTGTGTAGAGTATGAAAATGCACAACGTTATACTTTATGTGCTGCTATACGTGGCTGAAAAGTTACTAGTGAATGGAGAGTATTTGTTTTCCATCCTCGTTTTTTGTAGACTGAAATCCTATATAAAATGCGTGAGGTAGCAGAGAGCAGATACTGTGATAATTCTTAGCATGAATCTGATACCGTAACAGTTAGTCCTTTGCCAAGAGTAAGTGAGCATACTTGTAAAATAAGCTGCTCAAAGAAGACTGCTTATCATGCTGCATTTTGTATTGTAAAATGCAAAAGAACGCTGTTCATAACAAGATGGTTGCATTTAATATACATATTTAATTGCACATATAGCAACAGACATAATTTTTCATCTTACCTATACTTGCAATGCTATCTTATGTCTGCACCAGCAATGCAGGTCATGGAGGGAGTGAAGGGATGGACGCTGCAATCAGTCAATCTTCCCACAGAGTGATTAAATTAGTATTAAATTATGCCCTCGGGAATTTCTAAGCTCATAAATATAGTGAGCAGTATGGTAATCAGAAAAAGCAACTTGTTTTTTTGTATTCAGAGAGTCTCTATTTCTCTAGTAATTGTTCTGAATTTCAGCAGGAGCTCTTGTACAGTGGGATCTTCTACATTTTTACTTTCTGCAGCAAAGGATCTCTGTTGACTGCGATTTTTAGTTGTTGGTTTGGTTTTTTTTGTTTTTTTTTTTTTTTCCTGCTGAAGGTTAGAAGTTACGTACTTGGGTCACCTTACACTATCCATGCTAAATAAAACTAAGTGAGGAAGCAAGTGCAGAGATTATATTTCAGCCGTTGCTTCAGGAGCTGACTAAATCTTGATTTAATTGAATTCAATTTAGATTGGCTGAGTATTACTGCTGTTGTAATTAAAGAAAGAAAACTTATTAATCTGTTTTTCTGTATGTCTCTTGTACCTGCCTGAAATTTATTCTTTTTTTGAAGTACAAATGAACAAGTGAACTCTCTAGCTAAGCAAAGTCAGTGCTTGTGCCTAGATAAATTATGCATTAACTATTTCATGCTTATTGGAATGGAAAAAATGAGCAGATTGGAGAGGATAAATAGCCTACTTAGTAATATCCAAAAAGGAGGAAAAATATAACCTAATAATCTGCTTTAGTGATGATCTGTTTATTGTGTCCTAACTTAGTTAAGGGCAAGATAAAAGCAAATAATTCTGTAGGTCTTATGTGGCAGTAAGAGATAAAATGGCAGCGTATGCCTTGGCTTTGCGGCTAAGACTTCAGTTTTACAAATGCTTGGACATGTGTTCAGCTTTTCAGATGTAAATAGTCCCATTAGATGAAATCTGGGTCCAACTGGAGTCAATGGTAAAACCTGTGGCAATTTAAATAAGGCTAGAATTTCATGAATGAGTTCAGTGAGACTACTTGTGTACATAAAGTTAAACACATGGCTAAGTGTTTGCAGGATAGAGGGCCTGCAAGGATACGGGAATAAGACCCTTGTGATGCAGTTAGAAGTCTGACCCGTCTTGCTGTTGCGTGATGGAGAGCCACAGTGAGGAAGTAGTTGAACCTTTTGGGCATAAACAAACACAGAGTATATAAAACGTAATAAATAACTACAATTCATAAAATGCTTGGTTGGTCCTAAATAATGAAGCAGTGAAAATGTTTATGGGCTGTGCTTGTAATATATTTTTATTTTATATTTTTTGGCACAAATGCATGGAAGGAATTATTATCATTATTGTGTTTTGTTATTCAGAAGAACTTAGTTGCAGGAGACGCTTTCTTTTGGAAGGGGAAGGAGGTAAAATAGAAGTTACAGGCCAGCCCCTTGTCCCCCCCAGTCTACGGCTCAATGATAGGAGACATGCAATATTTGATAATTACGTCAACTGTTGTAATCATCATGTGTATTAACTACTTAATTTCATATCACGGTTGGTAAAGAAATGCTGTGGGTATTATAACTGTGATGGTTCTCACCATCTGAGGCTCTCCCTTCCAGATGTTTCACCAGTTTGCAAATTTGATTTGGAGCTGCTTGAGCAGCAACACAGCTGTCATATACGCTTACAGATCTCTGTCTCTCAGTTTGTACAGAGCCTAGTTTTACGTTTCTTGGTGAGAAATATTATTTGAACGACTGCCCCCTTAATCTTGTGAGATTTAGATAAGTGCCATTTTCTGGGTTTTTGAGGGAGTCCTAATTTGCATTTCATAATGCACACACCACCAAGCAATTAGCATGAAGTCTTATGGCAGCCTGACAGTCCTTTGTGCCTATGGAAACAGTTCCACAATAGTGCGTGTGCAAATAATGTTATCAGGTACCCTTTGTGCATGCTCACCCCGTTACCTGGAGCATACTAAGTAGCTGCAGCCTAATTCGCATTTAAACTCAACCCGCTCTATTGTACAACCAACTTGCGTAAAGAGAGAAACATTGAGGACTTAAGAAAAGAATAGCTACTGTTCATTTTTTAAAATGACTTCATTTTGGCGTGCTGTTGAGGCTATTCTTTCCTCTGTGCATGGCTATAAATGCCAGTGATGAGAGGAACATGACCTCCCCTCCCCGCATTGAGGTTAGGTTCAGGCTGCAAACTTACCTTACAGGTGGGTGCAGAACCTTGTCTTTTCTCGAAGTTGGAGACTAATAATGCTTATGTTTTTGGAGAATGGACGAGAACTTACCAAGTCCACTGTCCTGCTGATCGAGCCCAGCTGTTGTTGGGGAACAGACAGGGAAGACTTGGTGTAGCAGGCAAATAGGAAAAAAAGCAGCAAGGCAATAGGAGGTTGAGCACTAGTACAAAGCTCTTCAGCTGTTGTGTTTACAGGTTTCTAGAGTCAATACTTCCTCACTTCTCACTCAGTGTTTGTAGTTTTTAAGGTTTGAGGAGGTTTTCTTTTTTTTTCAGTCTGGTAAGAAGCTGATGCAGTTCCATTCACTTTAGTTGCATTATCCCACTTCGTAGAGAGTGGTACCTTTGGGTGCTTTCAGGAGCACTTGAGGAGAGATTTTCTGTCCCAAGGAGCTTTAGACTGAAAGGTATGAGAAGACCAATGCATGGAAAAGAGACAATAGCGGACCTACATGTTGGACCACTCTGTGTTGTGTTTGTAGGTACGAGAGCCATCTAAACATTACAGTGACAGTGAAGGAAGGTCTGGAGAAAGGAGAAGGCAAGACGGAAGACGTAACAGAGAAGGCTGAAAAGAGATATAGCCCTTGGTGGCTTTTAGGCATGTGGGATGCAGAAGATCCAAACCCAGTAGGCAAACTGGGAGAAAAATTGCTCTTGGTGTGTGAATGCTGCTACTGCATTTGCTGAAAGAGACATTAGCCCTAGATTTTGGCAGTCTCAGCTGTTTCTGTCGTCGTGAGCCAAGCTGGGTCAAACTGCTTAAGCCACGGATGCTTTCCTCACTGAAACAAATCTGAGATCGATCACACCATCAGCACAGCCAATGGGTCTGGAAGGTGTAAGTGCTAGCTGTGCAAGTTGGGGTGAGCAATCGGTGCTGATAATCTGGTCAGAGGGTACCAGGGAAGCCTGTTCCAGATAGGTCTCTGTGGACTTCACTCCTGTCTTTCACGAGTTTTCAGCTTGCTCTTCTAACCTGTTCTCTCTCCATCTCCCTGGGTGGTTTTCTCCTCTCATGTTTCCTACAATGGAAAGCTAATAAGACATATACAGAAAACAGACACTGGAACCAAAGTAGGAAAAATGAGCAATGGCTTAGTTAATAGAGTTAGGCCCATTCAAGGAGAAAGGCACAATGCGAACTAAAAAAGAGATAAATGGTTTGGGAAAGGAAAATGGATAAAACAATGTGGTTGAAGGCAGAGACTCAGCTGTTGCTGTGCAAAAACTAGATGGCTGCAGAAGCTACGGTTTTGTGGTTGCCTTGTTTGGCTATTCCTCACACTAAGTCCTAGTTTGGGACAGATGGCGATGATGCGAAGCACTGCTGCTTTCAGCTGGTCCTTGCCAAGGCTGCTGTGTGGCTAATGAAGCGCTAGATTTTAACCAAGTCTTGGCAATAGCAGTTTGGAAGGAAGGCCAAACTGAAGTATCAGCAGAGACAATACTATTTTTAGGGCTGTGTATATGAAGAAATAGTTGATGATATAAAGCTATAGAAACTTTTGGAAAGTGGCACTGTGCCTTGTGCTTTGAATACTCTACTCTGAAGAAGTTTTCAAATCCCTCCCAACATGAAAATTGACTGTGATTTCAAGCGTAGCATCACACAGCATGTGGCATTAATTTATTGTCCCATTATTAGATTAAATGTTATGAATTAAACAAGTATTCTTTTCCCTGTGTTTGCTTAGGTTATTGTTATAGAAGGCAAGCATACATCTTTAATACCAGGTAAATAGGCTCTTCTCTTTCTTTTTGGACTTCATCTTCTTTCCTACCATGTCTACTTTAAAAGACAAAGGAAAACTTTATTTTTACATTAAAGAACAAATTATTTGTAAAAACACATTATGCTCACAGGCCTCCTGGGAGTGTATTTCAGACTTGTGGCCTGAAACTCGAAATGTAGCCACAACTAATGTATTCTGAGACCAGCTCAATGTGGAGTTTTGATAAAATGTTTCACGGGTGCTCTCAAGAATGTTGAATGAAGCTTTAAAAGTTTTTCTGCATTTTCCTACATATTGCCTTACTTTTGATGCTGGTGTGAGCTAGGTAGAAATACACTATGTAATTAGACTGCTATCAATTTATCATTAAAAACAGAATAGTGGTAGTTCCCCTTGTCCCCACTTGGTGGTTCATACATCTCCTTCTCTGATCCTAAACCAGGAAGAAAATACTCTGAGACTTTCATGTTAGCACTTTTTTTTTTTTTAATATACCATTTCCTTAGATGGCAGGAATGCTTTAGAAGTGCTAATGGCCATGGCCTGCGTTCACCTTCAGATGACAGGGCATTTCTTATAATACGTCTGTATTCTGTGCATGGTGAGATCTGGGCTTTGTGCATTGTGGCAGAGCTGGTTGGCAAATGGCGTGGGAGCAGCACAGACGAACCAGTAAGAGCTACAGAGAAAGTCCCCTCGTGCCTTGGCAGTGCTGCTCTCACCACTCTGTTGGTCAAGGTGATGTGAAGCATATTCAAGTGGTAGGCATACAATAGCAATATTCAGAAGGCAATAAGAAGAACACTTATACATGAAAGTAAAAGAAGTATTGTGAGCATTCAGGAATGCTAATGCTTTTCATAGCATGATTTCATCACTTGGTTAAGTATCTTAAGTCCGTATGGCAATAATATTCTATTTTTAAGGGGATTTAGTTGGAGTTTTGGAGACCCTGCAAATATGAGGGACAACTGCAGTCTCTGTCCAATCCAAAGGAGGACTAAAAGCAGGAAATCGTCCAGGGTAAGGGCTGACATATGGGCAAGTGCTTACTCTTGAGTTCCTCTGAGAACTAAGTATACTTGCAGAGTCTGAGCTGAAACATTGTATTTTTGCCTCAATGTTAATCTGAGTTACTTGGATTTAGATATTTCTGGCATATGGTAGAGTTGTGGCTCTGTCTTCAGGGCAGACGTAGCCAGAAAGCTGAGATGGAGACCAGCACCGCACTTAGTAAATGGCTTATCTGCAATATGGGTGGTTCAAAAGTGTAAATGATATCCTTTCTAATTTATTATCATAACATGAGTTTTGAAGCAGTCAGATCTTTCTAGAATTGGGTCCTCGCTATCTGAAAGACTAGACAAATAGAAGCTGTCCCAGTCCTAACATGCTTGTTGTTCAGGCCCTTATTCTGGAACAAAAAACCCCACCCAAAACCAACATACTTCATATCTACCCCGGCCCATTTTTTATTTTACTTGGTAGGATTGCTTATATAAACCTAAACATTGGTATGACTGTCTTATTTTTTTAAGAACGTAAAAATCTTAGAGATTTTGCTCATGTTTTATTTCTGATTACTTCATGCTGTGGGTATTGATGAGGTAATGGAAATCTGTATCTGGAATGTTGATGGGGGAAAACAAATTACGTGCAATGTTTTTCATCAACTGTAATTAAAGGAATGGCTATTACAGTGAAAAATAATGGCATTTAATAAAGGATTACTTTCTTATTTGTAATGTATCCAAATCACACTCCCATAACTTTCTCTTCGTGTTTCAGTTTTGTATTTTGCTTCTTCAATGTACCTATCTCTAGGAGAAAAGGGGATTCAGTACTTTCTGAAGGTAGTTATATTTCCTAAATCACTGAACCAAAATGCAATAGTTAATGTTAATAAATATTTACTTGGATTTTAAGCTTGGAATGATCAGCAGTGCCACAAGCTAATCTGTGGATTTGCCTTGGGTGGTATTGTGAGCCTTCAGAGTGATATAATTGAAGTTGCGCTCATCCGTTGAGTTACTGAATAAAATTTGCACCTTTAACCTGCCTATAGCCTTAGCTAGGTGGATAATTTAATGCATATTTTTGAAGTGGTATTTTACAAAGTCTTTTTCCTTTTAATTGCTTTAACATTACTTTCTTCTGCAAGTTGGTTTGTTTGTTTATTTTTCTCTTTTTCATCTTCCAGTCCTAATCATCTAGTGTTAGGAAAACTGTTGTTTTCAATGTGAAACAAAACCCAAACCCTACCAGAAAAAAAAAATGTTAGAAACAAAAGCAGTTTCATATCATCATAGACCATGAACTGTGAAAGGGATGCAAGTTCAACTAATCTTCTTGTGTGTAAATATTAAATTTGTCCTGTCTCCTGGGGTTTTTTGTTGTGGTTTGCTTTGTCTGTATCCGCCTGTTCATTTCTGCTTCACCCTTAGATAGCATCTCCTGTGGGCTGAGGAAAAACCTGCTTGTAGCTTGTACAAAGTCTTGCAGGAAGGTGTCTTCACTCATGGGTTTGATTCTTTAAATGTTGTTACTCTGTTCTCTGAATCTGATCTTTGGTTTTTTCATTCTTATAATTCATGTAACCTGCTGCCTCTCGCTTGTGTAAGTATTTGATAAGGACAAGTGTCAGGATTTTATGTTGGTGAATACCAGTAACAATGTCTATATTCTTCTTCTTCTATATTACATACTACATCTACTTCTACGTTATGTGAGGTTCTTGAACACTAAGAGAGCATAAAATAGAAAAATAATAGGAAACAACGGTGCTTATGTAAAATACATGCTACCGATGAATTTTGCTCACGAGCTGCAGTACACCCTCCAGGACATCTTTGCCAGCAGAGTAAATCTGTGAGTCTTCCCCTTTTCGGGGGTCAGGGCCACCTTTAGATCTGGAGCATCGTCACAGCAGTCCTGAGGATACGCTGGTTTCCCAAGAGTGGTTGCTGCAGGACGGGCACAACGGCCTCGCTGAAGGCCTCTGGCTTTTACTTCCCTGCCTGCTTTGCTCAGATAATCCTGCAGCAGCTGTCGGAGTTTCCCTTTGATTCCTTTGCCTTCAGCAAAGCTGCAGGGGCTCTAGAAAGCTGGCCCTGACCCCCGCTGAGCTGATAGAGATAAGAACAACATCATCCCCAATGAAACCGATGTGCCATTGCCCTATTTCAACTAAATGAACGCTAGGGATTTGTTTTCCAAGGATGAGTGATAGGCACTCCTCCTCCCACATCGCTGGTCCCGGGGATGCCAGCTGCAAGTACCGTGTCCCCAGTGCCCCCGTGGGTGGGGTGGGGATTAGTGATGTGCCCTCAGCTGTTCCCTGTGATTGCGTTCCTGCCTGGGACAGCTGGAAGGAGAAAGGGGGTGTTTGTAGATCAGGTTGTGCTCAAATTTGATTGGGACCCACTGTCTGTGGTGTTGTGGTCTACTGCAAAAAGTGTCATCGGTGAATGGGGTGGGGGGAGGTGGGAAGCTGGGGTCTAATCAGCAATGAGATCAAAAACACAGAGCTGCCAAATTGGTCCTGTGTTATTTGGGGTTGTTTGCCAGGCTCAGTGGAACAAACATCTCTTGTTTTAGATGATGTCTCACTGTTCCTGAAGTAAATGTTTCTCTTTTAAAAGTTTTCCTCTTATATTTTTTTAGCTTCAGCATAGATTTGTGAACCATCTATGCTTAGGATGGGTGTTCTGCAGCTGATTCAGTTCTTTTCCTACAGAACTCCCCCATTGGAAATGGCTTAATGTATAAGCTGTGTGAGGAGGCTGGCGGTGAGAATGGTAGGGGTCATTTCTGGTGGTTAAATCATTCCCTAAATACTGATAGGCAGTTTAAACATATACCACTCAGATTGACTGCCTCCACTTTATAAACGTACCTGGTTATCTGTCAAAACAGTCCACTTTCTCTTTTTGCTTTGATATCAATCTCCGCTAAGTAGATGCAAGGTAGCATTTGAACCTGGTGTGTGAGACCTTTTAAAGTGTATAGGTATTGTTGATTTGCCTTTTCTAGAGCTTCCATGTCACTGTTTAATAATAACGTTTTTTAATGTCTAGAAATGTAGAGGGATGATACAAAGGTTATTCCTTATTGTTTCAACCTACAAACGCTTTTCTTTGAGGAGCTGAACTCTGCAATAACCCCCACACACACCCTACAGCCCCTCTAACCTGCTAACATGCAGTGTTAATCCCAGCATAACTGCTGAAGGGTACAGGTAAAAGACTTACGAATGTATTTCTGCACAGACTCGTGATGAAATAAAAAATGTATATTCCTCAGCTCGGTTTTTGCCGTTATCAAAATGTCAAGGTTGTGGCTTTGTTACTACATGGGCGGTGTAAGCTTGGCTTCGACCCTTCCGTGAGGTGTCAGAAATTCCTTTCTGAAAATGTTTCAAGCTCTGAAGTCACTTGGTCTTGAGGTGTTTCTCTTCGCCCTGATGCTGGCGGTGCTGACCTGACAAGCTGCGGGTGAAGGCAGCAGCTGGAGGGTCCCCGTTGGCGGTGTGGCTGAGGACCTTGGGCAGCCCTGCTCCCTCTGGCCACCCCAGAGCTGAGCCAAAACCCAGGTGTGGGCTTGGGAACCTGCTTAGAGGCACCTGAGCTGGTGGTGCATCCTGTAAGAATTAGTCTGTAAGTGGTTTTTTGCGTGAAGTGGTGTGAATGTCATTGTCTCAGTGCTTAAAAAGCACAATGAAACAGAGCCCTTCATGATTCTGTAGAAAAAACCCAAACCAAACACCAACCTTAATTTGTCTGTTCTTTTCCCTTCTTTTAAGGCAGTCAGAAATGTGGATTTATGTATTGGACAGGGGAGTCCATCTTTCATCTCTTTCCCTTTTCATCTCCAAAAAGTAGTAGGAAAAAAGGAAATACAAATGCAGTGTTTGAATTATTTTTTCCCTGTTTTTGAAAGGGGCTTTTCTCACCTATTGGCTCTTGTTTGGGCTTTGAAAAATGACAGTGTGTGTAACTGCCAGTGTGCCTTACAGTGGCTGTGGGGGCGCTGGATGGGGACTAACACTGGATAGGGATTAAAATCAAATCCTCTTTTGACCATTCTGCCTGATCAAGTTTCACACTGCTGTGCCAGTGGGTCTTTGCAGGGTAGATTTACAGCCCCCAATGCAGGGCAATTTTCAGGAGTTTAAGTTTGTGATATTCCTTAAAAAAAAAAAAGCGCCTTTTGCCCCAAATGTTGAGCTATTCCTGTATACTCCTCGTGTTTGAGGAAATGGCGTACAGTAGGGAGGAAGGTCTTTTTAGTCTCATTAAAAAGCAGTTTCTCAAAAGCTTTACTTTCTGGGTCCAGTCTAATATTCCATAGTTTTTGGTATTTGGGTGTGGGGTTTTTTTTTGGGGGGGAGGGTTTGTTTTGCTTTGGTTTTTTTTCCTGATTGCAGGCATTGAGTTTATCCAGACTTGTCAATTGTGTTGCACTGTGGTTTTCTACCTTCCTCAGATTTTTCTCCTTTACTGTGGAAAAACTCACTGGTAATTCCCTCTTTTCTATGACAGTTTTGAAAATGACCCTGGAACAAATGACACAAATGATACAAAAGTGCTGTTGATCAGACGGCTTTGCCGGAGTCTTTGCATTGATGCGGCTGGGCACTGCTGGCTGTGATGGAGGCAAATCTACTGGCTAATGCTTCAAGGGCAATTTGTTTTTTCCCTTTTCCAGTCTTTTTTCCACTTCTGATTTTTACTCAGATTCTACTCAGGTATTTATTCTTTGTGGTGGTTTTTATTTTGGTTTGCTGAGCAATATTACTGACAGTGCAATGCCTGAAGAGATCTGCTTAATTTTTAAAGTATTTTTGTTAATACTTGACTATATATTTGCAAAATCAGCCTTTTGTAGAGCATAAAATATTTATTTATTTATTTGCTTTATCTACGAAGACAACAGGCTAAGCACACTGCCAGCTTTAAACCAGTGCCAGTCGAATGCACAGATGGAGAAAACCTATTGTGTGCCTGTGCTTCAGGGTGGGTGTTCCCCCAGTACAGATGTGTGTAAGCAGAAGTTACGTTTGCATATGCTTTGTTTGAGCTTTGTTTCAAATTCTGCTTCTGTTTAAGGACCTTCTCTCTAACTCTGCAGTGTTTCTCTCCTAAGTAGGTGGGTGGAAGAACCAGGAGGTGAACTACTGCTTACTAACTGGGTAGTGTTGTAAGCTCTTAAATTTCGTATGATCTGTTTGGTTTTTCAGATCCCTTCTAGAAGAGATATTCAGCAGATATATTGTAACTAGACTCCGTTGGAAAAGGTTACAGTCTGGAGAGGAATGTCCACTCTGTACTTTAAATCTCTTTCCATTAGAAGTTTCCTTTGTTGCCAAGGAAATAAAGCAGTGATTATGTTATAGGGCTGACAGTTTTGCTAACTATCCATATTCCCAGAACAAGGCCAACCTTGTTAAACTGTTGAGGCTGATGTAAAATTCAAGGACTCTTATTAAAGTGTTTGATATGGGACTAAAATATAAATCTATTCCTCCATCCCCTTTCGCAAGGGGATAGGGAAAGGACCTCCTATTTTATGGATTTTGGTAATTGTAGCAAGTAATTAGGCTCTCTCTCCCCCTCTGGTGATATAAAGAGCTCCACAGACTCTCTAATCTGGGCTGCCTTTGCTGAGGATTAAGTGTGTTGGGGTTCTCCCTGCTGCATTTCCTGCTGCTACTTTTTACTGCTCCTTCAGTCTTGTCGGTTGTCACTGGGAGGAGGAGGAGGAGCAGCTGTTACCCGTGCCCCATGCATAACTGTCTTGTTCATACTTTTTCTCTTCATAGTGAGAGGTCTTATTTTCATCCCTCTCTTTTTCCTTTCGTCCATGTACTTGGGAAATTAGATACGGAGACTATGGTTAGTCTCTGTTGTAGTTGCTGATGCTTGTTTAAGGACATTGGACTTGCAGTTTTACTACGTGCTCTGGGAATGAGGAGGAAGCAAATAGGTGTCTGGGCTCATGGTAAAGTGATGTTGACTCAAATATTGCTCATTTTTCCTCCCTCTTCTAATTCAGAACATCAGTGTAAGACTCAGGAGTGAGCAATCTTCAGTGAGACCATGATGCTGTGTCATCATCCTCTTCTCCCAGCTGTTTCTGAGAGAGGAAGTGATATTTTTCCTTACTTTTGAAGTTGGCAAACTTGGTGATGGCTATTTTATTGAATAAAGAGGAAACCCCAGTGGAGGCAGTCTGAATTCTAGTTTTTTTCCTGCTATGCTTGTTCTTGGTGCGTGTTTGAGCAGGTGGTCCTTAGTGGTATCAAATACCAAGAGCCTTTGAGATAAATAGAAAACATTCAAATGTATTAAACTGTCTCAACAGAGCGTGTTATCTGTGGCTGTATGGGGCAAGAGGGAACCCTTCTTTCATTATGATTCATAGATTCATAGATTGGTCCAGGCCGGAAGGGACCTCCAAAGGTCATC
>KZ505635.1:3609265-3654270 GCA_002844005.1 Limosa lapponica baueri
CCTCCTTCTCTTCCCTTGTTTTTCATGCTTAAAAAGCAAAACAAAACCCAACCAAACCCACCCCAACCAAGTGCTATTAGCTCTGAGCTACAGTTTCAGCTGATGTAAGTTAATATATAGCTAGTAAACAGAATTAGGCTGACTCACAGCAAAGAAAGATGTTCCTTATTTCAGCTTTCAGATGCAGGAAGAAGGCAGACTGATTTCTAAAAACAGCTACAATTATGACAAATTAGAGAAATCAAAATATTCTGTAGAAACACAGGGAATTCACAGGGTTCTCTTGTCCTAGGCCTGCAGGAAGAGATGACATGATGCAAGTTATGTGGTTAAATTAGGTCATGGCATGAGCTTCGGTGGGGATTGCTAGTAAATAATTCGAGCAGTGGAGGAGAGCTTCCTTCCTTAATTGTTTCCACCTGGTAGCAGACTATTGTCAGACCAGGGACCTCTCTGCCCCTTTGAGCAGCGCTTTGAATGAGAAATATACAGCGCATTGCGAGCAAGTAGTGTTTGGATAATAGCTAATTCTGTCTGGCTTCGTTTTACAAAGCTGTTTGGAAATGCGATAGAGCAGCGTTCTCTGTTAGGAATACATGCTTTCCCACTGTGGTCTCACTTGGGAGACACTTTTCCTGGGTTTTTGTGTTACTGCTTCTGCTACTGCAAGAACCATGGCATGGTTTAAAAGATGAATATAAAATCTGAAGTGTTATATCAACCTTTTAAAGCACTGTGACTTCTTTGTTTTAGAAAAATGCACTCAAAAGTTGTTTAGGAGTGCACTGCCTTAATAGAAGACAAATAGAGTCCTTTCTTACACTCTTGTTTTAGCTACTAGGAAGGAGATGAATACATTAATTTTACACATTTGCCTTGCCTAACACAAAAAAAGAGGGAGGAGAGGGCATGCGTGTGAAGTGATATCACCACCCTATCTTGAAAAAAATCATAATGAATTCTAATGCTAGCACTCACTCTTTGGAAATCGGCTCTTCTCATCTAATGCAGCTGTGGAATTGCTCAGAAATTCAGTCCAGTTTTAGTAGCTGAAGGCTAGAATATGAAAGTCTCCCCTTTTGTAATCTATGCCTTTTTAAAAGTGTACTTGATTTCTGCCTTCAAAGTCTGGAGGACTTGGAAGGAGTGAAATGGGATAAGCTTTCATCAGGAACCAACTGAAATGTGGTGTTTCAAGGCAAGTATATAGTGCATAGCATTACTGCAGACTGCCAGTTTACACCTATTGTAGTTTCACAGTCTCATTTAATTTCTCTGAAATGATGGTACTGTAGCCTAATTAATAGTTTGTTGTATTTGTTGATGGGTTTGGGAATAAAAAATTCAAAATTAAATTACAGTGATTAAAAACATACCCAGCAATGAGACTTTCAGCTCTCTAGACATGTTAATAAATGCAGTCACATCGGTTACTGACAGCCTGTTGCTTGTGTTGGACAGACAGCCTTGTCATCACTGAACATGCGTATTTGCTTGTACACCTACCGTCCCTGACACGAAGGAGGCAGAAGAACGTGTACCGCTGGGGAAGAGGGATCTACCCGGGCTCCCCTGGCTTCCAGGAGCTGCGTGATATTAGTTGTGGAATATTAAGCAGGGGTGAATCTGCCTCAGTGTGTTGGAATGAAATTGCATATTTCATTAGAGCTTAATTTGTTTTTCATGGGGAAATACCAGAGGCTTCGGCAATTATCATACTTTTAAGATTGGGAGAAAGATGCTTGGATGAAATCTAGTAAACAAGACTTGTCAGTGCTCATTTAGTAACTCCATTGTGAATTATTTTGAACTGAATTTACATGATTGTAGCGGACCCAGAAAACCTTTTGCAACAATTATCCAGTGATACCGCTATATAATCAGCTGGAGCTAATGGGTATGTATCTTCCAAACCTTTTCTCAGGGCTTTTTCTGGCCTCTTCAGGCCCTTCCTCTGCCTCTCTGGGGGGTATTCTGAGACAACCTGGGGGTGCCCCAGAAAAAGGTACGTGAAGGATCGATCAGTGAGTAGGAAGGAGGAGGGATGCCAGCCTTTTGACATAAGGATTTCACTCTGCATTTTTTTTAAAATCAGCATGGTTTAAGGACCAAAGTCTTTCAAGGTGCATAAATCCCCTGTATTGAAGCCTGGATTGAAAATACTCTGTACATCTCAGGTTCATGATTTAATCTAGGAACTCAATTGAGCCTGTATAACTTGCATGCTAAATTTTGAAATGCTTGCCAGATTAAAAAAAAGGAAATTGGAGAGTAAGTAGAGCCAAGTAAGCTCTGAAGTTGCAGCGATTTTCTCTTTATTTCAAGTAGTGGAGTAGGAAGTGAGTCTTGAGCTATAATGAAAAAAGAATTTGTGTCTTACAGTTAATATTGTTGGGAAAGTTATGGATCTGTAAATGACGGAGTTCAAGACTGACTGAAAAAAATACCTTAAATTGGAAATGGCAGTTCAGGCTTTTTTGGTGGGAGGGAAGTGAGGGAAAAAATGTGCTAGGAGCTCTGTGGGACAATGTAATTTCTGTTTCGAGCTTATGGAAGTGGTTAGCAGCTGTTTATTGCCCTTTACACTTTGTTTTTAATTGACAAGGTTCCCATCTTGTGTGTTTTTAATTGCGTGCTTCTGTCTCATTGGCCTTGGCTTTCTCCATATAGTATAAGAAGCCTGGCATATCTCTTCCTCCACGGCGGCAGAAATCAAATTGCATCAGAACAATCAGACATTGTGAAGTGAGTTGTTATTGAAGTCTCCCTGCCTGAGAGACAGCTGTTTCTCAAGCATATGTTACCGCAACAGCTACAAGCCTCAGTAATGCTGCATGGGAAAGAAAGAATTATCACCGAATTACTATTTGAAAGAGGAATAAAATCCAAGTGAGCACCCATCTTTGAAGAAGCTGAAGTACAGCTTCACTTGCACTTAGTGCCTTTTGGGTGTATTCGTTTGTTTCATTCTGCAATATAGATGGCTTGAGGAAAAAAACTATTAAATATGCAAAGACCACTTTCAAAGATGGTTTTACTAGACTAGATAGTCTGTTCTGTGCAGATGCAATTCCAGTATGCTGTTTGCGTGTGTTTGTGCTTGTGCATATATCAGACTGACGTCAGAAGTTGAATGCAGTTCTTAGTCCACAGTTGCTATCATAATCACTTGATTTGCTACTTGGTATCAAAGCTGGAAGTAGCTTTGTCAGTGTGCTTGTAATATTAACTAAAACACTCCTAGTGACATTTTTTTGGAACAATTCAGATTTTATAATTCTTAAAGATATCATTGCTATTTGAAAGCTGTGCTGACTAAGCTATATGATAAGGGAAACATTAAAAATGCTTTGGAAACTTACTTTTGAGCACTATCTAAAATGTTTCATTTTAAGTGATGGTAACACTTCACCTGCAGTACTCCAGTTTCCTGAATTTCAATAGCCTTTGGTTTGATCCCTGCATGAACAACCGATCCCCGCTAGCAGCAGAGCAATCTTTTCAAATACATTGCCGTGCTGTGCATGCATTTCTGTATTGTGATACTATTGCCTCCAGTAATTTTTCTAAAACTATACTTTCATATCTAATATTCTTGGTTAGTAATTTAACCAATCTCCTCTCTTTTTGTTTCCACTTGATTGCTGCTGTGTGTAGCTGTGCAATTGCATGGCCTACTTAATTTTATGGTTTATGGACAACCTCTCTTCAAAGGACTTGCAAATCCCTTTACCCATTAGATAACATCTATTTTGCCATTACTTTCATATAATTGTGTATGATAACATAAAACTAAGACTCCTAAAGCAATTTGATTATTCATTCAGATAAGAAGTCTTACCATAAATCGTTGTTGACAGTGGAATGGAAACAGAGTGGTTTTAGCAGCTGAGGTGGATGTACAACTGCTCCAGCATTCTCTGAGTGTGCTATGAAATGGTTTCCTGTAAAGGGATTCTTACAGGTTATGGCCATATGGTCTTTGGTCTTTTTTTCTGGAAATGGTTTCTTGTAAAGATGGTGGCCTTGTATCTCTTACTAGGTGAAAGCTTCGTTGTCTTCTCCTGGTGAGCAAAGATGTAATGAGGGAATGGGTTTTGTGGTGAGGCCTTTGCCTTTATGCTGTGGGAAGGAAGAGTGAGGACGTGTGCAGCAGAAGAGATGGGGATGGGCAAAGTGGTTTCAGTATTCGTGTTCTGTAGTGAAGGAAAAGAAAGGTTACAGTGTGTAGCATCAGGAGTGCACTTGACCTTAACGCTCATGTTGTTACTGAGTAAGACAAAGATGCCCTTTCTGATGTAAGCATCTTTCTCTTGAACCTTTAAGCTTCACAGTTGGTGGGAACGGGAGGAAGCTGCATGTGGCTGCTTAATTAATTAGCAGAGAATGTAATTGTGACTTGTATCCTTGATTTATCACTGAGCACTAATAGTGAGTGACAGCCTGAAGAATGCTATTACAAACATAGTCTGTCTCAAACTTTGCGGTTGGGCTTCAGCTTGTCTTTAGCTTCTGTGTTATGTGTGTTGGGTGGATGCCCAGGTTCTTAAAAATGTTGGTGACTCTGCTCTCTGCATCTTCATCACAGCAACAGGAAAACGATCTGGAGATCAAGAGGCCAACCCAGCTTTCTGGCTTCTCCTCCTGCCTTGCCTTTACTTTTGGTGACTGAAGGCATCCTTGATTACAGCTGTAATCTGTGCTCTGTGCTGTCAGAAGAGGTGTCCTTGGGTTGCAGGGAAGGTAACAACGTGTTTCCTACTTGCTACCTCCTGGAGGTGAGGTGGGACAGAACAGAATTAATTAAGAGATGAAAAACACTTTTTAAAATAAACTGAGTAGATAAAACTCCCAAAAGAATGAAACTATTTGCAGGACATGATGAAAGTTTCAAAATTTGCATAATTACATTAACATGTGTAAATCAAAAGCATTTCTTGCCTCACAGTGAGAGAGGCTGATTTTAAATATTCTATGAAATTTTTGTTTAATATTTGATAGTGAAAGAATTTTTTTTAGAGCATGTAATTGAGTTGGATTCATGGATAAACAAGTTAAAAGTGATTTCCATCTGTGTTTCTTGTTCCACATAAATCCCCAATTTTCTATGCTCTCTTGAGTACTCTTAGCACTTCAGAGGTAGAACCTTTATTTTAGCTGACAGCAGAACCGCTTTCTCAGTGAAAGCAGTTTCTAGTATAAAATAATCATTCCTTCTTCCGTAAGGGTATTGCTTAATTGAAAATCCTGTCTCTAAATGCTAATTCATACTTCCAGGTGACCTCCAGGTATGCTTCTAATCAGTTGGTATAGAATAGTGCTAAAAGACCAAAGAGAATTTTTCTGGAGGGACCATGTTCCCAGCTTAGTTACCTGAAAATAATTTAATCCGTATCTCTTGAGACTCGGTGTCCCTTGATAGAAAACAAAACTGGAAGAAAATCATCTTTTGCAAGACTGTTAATTGATGTATTCATGCTTTGTGGAATGCTAGGCATAGATCTGTTGCATATTGTGTTTTTATAGGCTTCTGCTATTTTGACAGTTTTGTCGCCACCAGTAAAGTAAGATTGATTTGAAATGCATCTATACTATGCCAGTGGGTGGTACATCCAGTCTGGACATGAGGAGATAATCCATTTTTGTTCTGAACTCTGGGATAATACATCCTTTTCTGAAAGACCTCATCTCCTAGATTGTTAATTACCTTTAAAATATCTTGCAGAGCTGCATGAACACAGCTTAATAATTATGCAGATTTAATCAGGAAAAAATGTGTTAACCTCCTTGATACAGGAAGCTTTGCATAGCAAAGAGATTTAAATCGCACTGTCCATCAAGCTGGGCTTCCGTGGATTGTTCTGAGCTGCAAGCACAGGGATCAGCTTTGGAAATGGATAGTTTCACAGCTGCTTCAAAGGTAGCTTGCAAATGAAGTGGTAAGTTTTAGTTAAGGGAGGCACATCAAAGGTTGAGGTGCTTAAAGGAATCTTGGAATTGCTAAACTCTGATGTTTGGGAATAAGTCCTTGCAAGTGATTAAAAAGGTAACCCTTATGAACATTGTGCACTGATAGGCAAGCCAAATCCTTCCTTGCCAGTGTATCACATTGCCACTGTTCAATGTGGAAGTATCAGAAAGTGCCTTGCTAGGAATTAGTTGGTACTGTGTAGGGTCTCAGTCGTCCTTGGGAAATTATGCTTACTAAGTACAAGAATGTTCTTGGTGAGGAGAAATAACATGCTATCAGGAAATAACTGAAGAAAAGTGTATCGTGTACCATATACAAATTCTAGGGGGAGGCAAATTCTTGGCAAGAAATTTAGGAATGTTTCCATGTAAGACTGTAAAGGTCCAAACACTTTCTTTCCTTTTTTTTTTTTTTCCCTTCAAGAGGGAAAAGAAACACTTGCTTCTCAAAAATTATTAAATGTTTTCTCCCATTTTGTACAGTAATGACTGTTTCTGTTGACTGTCAACTGGTGAATGTAAGATCTCGCCTTTTGTGGATACGGTACTTAAGATACTGTGTACTCTACATGTTAGTCACAGTTAAAAGTTCCTATCAAGGAAGCCAGCAAATGAGGAGATAAGGCTGTGCTTTAAAAATGTACAAAAATGATTGTAGACTCATTTATCTGACTGCTCTGGTAACACACTGCATTAAAGCGCATAATGAATAACTGCATCATGGTTCATGTAGGGTTTAACATTCTTAGGTTAGGCTTTTATCAAAGGCATTAAAAGAATGAATAGCTATCATATGTATAAATCATATGGATAAGCAGAATGTAAAGCAGAAGTGAAGTGTGCTGCACCCCTTAGTGGCTAATGACAAAGGATAACAGCATACTTTCCTGGAGGATTATATAGCTACCCCTTCAGTTCGCATAGGTCCTGTGCTGAATCTTCAAGCTTCAAATCCTATTTGTTTTTTTATGACATCTTATTTATTGTCCAAATTTGGAATTATTAAATGGGAATAATGTGGAGTTTTGTCTCGTAATAACCAGTGCATAAAGATATTTAGGAAGAGTAGAATACAGTGCTGTCTCTGTATCGATTTTCTTTTTTTTTTTCTTCTTCTTCTCCCTCTTCCTCACCTTCCCTCCCTCCACCCTCCCCCCACCCCTCCCCTCTTCTTTCTTTCTTCTAATTTTGTACTGGGTAAGAAAAGAACTGAATAACTTGTCTGGTGTATACTTGCAATACAACCAATTAAGATACTTCGATAGAGTTTGGAAATAGGAGAAAGCACGTTAAAGGTATGGATGGATGGTTAACTGGTTTTCCAAGGTGCGCTGAGAACAAAGAAGAGAAGTAGCTAGAGTAATGTATTTTAGTCTCCTTTGCTTTGGATGAGGGAGCTATGACCTTTATTTTTGATTGGTGACTTTTCAGCTGTGCTTCATGTTTTGGTCATTGAGTTTAATCAAGATCTAGATTTTGGTCTTGATTTCTATGTTACTGTACTGCTGCAACGTGTGCCACTCCTGGAATCTCTTGAATGAAGAAAGTTAATTGCAAGGACAGAGTGATTTATTTGTTAATGGTATTCCTTATCATTGCTAGGTGGTCCCTACCACTATGTGTGAGTGCAAAAAAATAGCTTGTGTTTGTCTGCGAAGTCTGCAAGAGAATCTGCAAATCGGTTCTCAGAAGCAGGTGCCTTCTGCTAGCCGTTACATTGAACGTGTCTTCAGGAGAAGTACCCAAAAATCAGTCTGCTTGGAAAAGGACTGGGCTGTTTGATTCTGAGGTTTTCTTCACTTTAGAATTTACTTAGTTTCTTTTTCCCTTTGACTGATGTGAAATAGTCCAAACTAGGATTAGCTCTGAAGCAGGCTGTGAGGTCCTTCTGTTTTCCCAGGCTTTAGGAAGAGATGGTTGTGTTGACTTTACTCTCCTTAACCTCTGTTCTCATCTATGGTCAGTGTATTCTGTGGATTTCAGGCAACCAGTGCACCTTACGGAAGAGAATTTATTTAGCCAGTAACCTTTTTCATGAAACACTGAGCCTCTAACTATGTGTAAGTATATATCTCTGTATTTTATCCTGCCTGGGGCAATGTCTGTCTGAAATGTACTGAGGAAAAAAAGTCTTATTACTCACTGAATCTGTTTTTGATGATAATAGAAAGCAAATTATATTGAAACAAAAAGAATGTAGGACTTTAAATTGTCAAATGCAATTAGAAAATTAATGGAGAGCAGTGGTGTTCTCATGTGTTCTCCTTCTCCTCTGATGTTCAGATCTATGCATTAGGATGATATGAGGTTATGGGTTGTGTAAAGACTTAAACTATTTCCTCTCGTACCATAATTTTTTCCTGTTGCAGTTAAACAAGTGAAATGAGGACTGATCAAGTCTCTAATACTTCTGCTGTAATTGGGTTCTGTACTTGAATTATTGCAAACTTGGCAAAGAGGCGTCTGTGACTGCGCTGATATTTTGATAATATGGAGGTGCTTACAATCTGATTAACGCGTGCTGCATTTTTCTTCTCTCCTGCTGGGAATAAAAGTCTGGGGCTAATAAAATGTTTCCTGACCTTGAATAGGAGGGCATGGTGTTTTCTTTCTTGATAAAGATGTAAGTATGAGTGCTGATTTTTGCTGATTTTGTTGCAATAAAATTTAAGAGGCATAGGTAATGATACAATTTGTGAGAAAATATGCATAATAAATTTGCCCCTAGCTATTCTTTTTCTCTGTAGAATTGTCAGCTATTTGTTGCAGTAATTGTCCATGAAGGAGTAAGTTTAAAAAAAAAATAAATTTTTTTTTTCCTTTCTACAATATGTAGCTAAGAAAATCAAAATCTTTTTTAGTTTAAAGGAATCTCCTATTCAAAATTTGTACTTAAACCAGTGAATTAAAAAATACTTAGGATAATTGTTATTGCTTTTTGTGTATACAACTGATAATTCTATTTTGCAACTTCTTAACACAGGTAGTAAAGAAAAAACAGAAGGAAATTGAACATGCCTGGCTTTAAAAGATTGCTAAAAAAGTACCTAAAAGATTTCTGAAAGCTACATTTCTCTTTTTCCATTATTGTTTCCCAAATACTTTTTGATTTAGTGGTGCTTCCAGCTCTTTCAGGCTGGAAGTTAAAGTGCTTTCCTTTGGAGCTTGCAATGACAACATAATGATGGTCTGCTTACAGCTGAGGTTGAATTAGGAAGTGTTGATTCACTTACAGAATCAGGAGAAATGCCCAGCTGAAAGCATTTGAGCTAGTGATTTTTAGCTTTTCAAAACAATCAAAGGGCAGGGTAGGGGAAAAAAAAGGGAATCATGGCGTGTTCTTCCCTCCTGATTAAGCATCTCAGATTCCTTAATAACAAAGGCTGTCCTGGTGTAGCTAGGGTCCTCCTAAAGCAGCAGCCTTCTCAGCTGCAGGTGATAATGGATGGGGATGGATGGAGATACAGATGCTACTCAAGCTGGGGAGCTATTTGCCAATCACTCTGTTTCCCCACCCCCCCTCACTGGCATCCACTTCTTTGAAGAGCTGGCTCCAGATTTTGTCAGGAGTCCCATTTGGTCTCCAGTCAAATCTCATCAAATAAAGATGAGAGGGAAATCTATGTCTTTGCTCTACCAGACATTCTCTTGTACATATTTGTGTTTAGTGGTTGGCACACCATATTTGTCAGGAAACTGTCTTTAAAGTGGTATTTGCAGTGAGTGCTTGATATCTTCTAGCACAGCATAACCCAAGTCTTCTCCAGCGGTCCAATGTGGAAGAGGGGGGATTCTCTATGTCTTGTAAAACAGTAGGTTCTTCCCAGCCCTAAATAAAGGGATTAGTGCCATAGTTGGTGCTTAAAAACAAGAAAAATAATAGTTAGCACAGACTTATGGGAAGCCTAGAAGTAGGAGGGTGTTGATCACTGAAAGTTAAGACTGAAAGGTATCTGGTTTTGTCCTGATGTGTAGGAGATGATGGCTTGTGGCCACCTTGGGTGATGTTTATGTTCTGTGGGTTAAGGAGGAGATGAGGAGCTCCGGAAGGAGCCCTTTGTTTTGAGAGTCCTCTGGCATTTAAGGTTACCGGGAGCACATCTACACCGGAGATGATAACTGAGCAGGAACTATGACTTTTTTGTTGTTATATTGTTTTTAGAATTGATGGAGGAAGAGAGGAGGGACACTAGTAAAAGGTGTTTTCCTCCTAGGGAGGATGTTTTTCCCGTCTGAACCTGCGACTACAGCAGGAGGGAAATAGAGGCCATAGAGCTTGCATGAGCTGCATTTCTCTGTAGAAAGAGTGGATTTGTAGGTTACACTAATATGCAACTATCAGCTGGGGCCGGTATTTCCTAAAATGCTGTGATTCCACCCTGATCACTCCTTATTCCCAGCTGTCAGCAGTTTGGTTGTCATTTTCTGTCTATAGGTAATGGTAACTAGCTTGGTTCCTCCTTTGGGGGTCGGTGGGAGATGCAGATGTGACTTCAGGAGTGTCCTGCTCATGTTTAAATAAACAGTTGAGCTTCTGACAAGGGAGAGTAACATTTACCAAGAAGTTCAGGAAGATTTTGCTAAATGTCATCAGCTGCCTGTGCCTGGAAAGTGGAGGGAGGGATTATGGAATTTGCTATGGGTGATGTGAACCTGCACTTCTGGCTGGTTTTGCGAGGGTGAGGGTCAAAGGCTATTTCTGGATACATTTTGGGGGCTTTGAAGTGGTGGCGTTACTTGAGTCAGTAAGTGTTGCCCATGCCCAAGGGTTATGAGGGTCAATCGCGTGAAACAAGACTATGTAAATAAAATATATGTTATTTTATTTACTGGTGTTGTGCCTGGCCCACTCCTGCTCTATGTAGAGAGAAACCTTTGGTGGTGGTCTCGCAGCCCATTCAGACAAGAAAAGCCAAACCTTTCCCTGCTTTTTCATTGTCTGACACAGTTGATCTGATATTTTTTTTTTGGTATTATAACAGCAAGCTAAAAAAGTGAATTTTTGTACTTAATAATACATCTTTGAAAACAATTTAATAATCATTACTCAGATCATCATTTATGGCTCTGAAGTTCTAACGTGCTGTGCATTGGAAAGCATTTTGATAGTTTGGCACTCTTTTGAAATAGCCATGTTCATTCTTGCTTTGTGCTTTTCAAAGGCAGTTTGTAGCAGGTCACTAGTTCTTCAAAATCAGGCCCTTGCTTTCTTGACTGAGTTTACTCCATGCTCACCTATTGCCTAACTTTATACCAAGTCTTTGAAATAAAAGAGTGTTGGGATGGATGTTGCTCTCTGTGAATGTGGTATTTCTTGTAAAGTCTTCTGAAGTGATTAAGTGGTTTAAAACGTTGTGTTGAGAAGAGGATTGTTTTTCTCATAAATACAAGTAGCAGCAGCCATTTTTTTCTTTGTAATGTGCTCAGAACAGTATCAAAGAATTTGATAATGTGTTTAAAAAAACAAACATGCAGAAGAACAAAAATACAAAAGACAGCTTTGATGGGCTTTTTTTCCCCCTTTGCTCTCATACTAACAGGGAGAAACAAGGCCCTGAGCCTTATCTTGTAGGGATTTACACCTGATAGGAAACCAGAGTGTATTTTGAGGGACAGAAGTACATTGTTGTCTTTGGAGTGGTTACTAAGCCTGGTAGCAGCATGGCTGTTTACAGGGGATAATGCCTCCAGGCTTTTGGCAAAGCAGCGTGGAGGATGTGAGAATAACTGGCCCTGGGAGACATTGGAGAAAGCTGGAGCCTGTCAGATAGGCTTCAGCATCCCCCGGCAGCTGATCCACAGTGAAATCCAGCAGAAATAATGGTACTTTGTAACTCAGGCGACAAGAATTTAGGATCCAGTGCTGCTGCTTATTTCTTTCCTGAAGTGGTCTGTTGACATTTATGTGGTTTCTTTTGTGTGCAGATGTGACTCTCTGGGGCTATGGGGAAGGCTGGTAGTAAGATGTAAATGCGTACTGTTTACTGGGTCTTTGGCTCTGACATCTTACAAGTTTCTTATTTAACCCTTTTGAACTTTTTTAATGGGAATTTTTCATGTGAAAGAAGTTTTTGATTTCAGAAATTCAGCTATACAATTGCATTGGCCTTATTAATGTTTGTGCAGTTGTAATGTAACATGATTTTAACACTAATGGGATTCGCAGCTCTGGGCTGCAGATTTTAGCCCTGCAGTACTACTCGGAAATAAAACTACTGCAAATGATTAGCAAAATTATTTATGTATTCACTAAACATCAGGCTGAAGCCAAGATTCCGGTCCTGCGGGCGAACACCCTGGTCCTCAGGCACTCGGCTCGACAGCCCTCCCAGCTCTCTCCCCGCCTCTTCTTCCTCTCCTCTGACTCTGCACGTTCAGTAGGTTTTGGCAATAGTTTCAACAGGAAAGACTGTCCCCCGCTGACCCCTGGAAAGCCTGGTAGTTAGAGTGCTTTGCTGAAAGGTAAGAGATCCTGTTTCGGATTTGGAAAAAAGGGTGGTTGGAGTCCATCTGGGAAGGGAGCGCTGGCAGCCCTGCATCCTCCCTCGCGTCCTCCCTGGCCTGTCTCAGCCTCTGTGTGCTGGGCAGCCACTGCTGGTTCTCTGAAAGGGTTCATTTTTTTTATGGAGCGAGACACAATATTTTATTTAGCTCTCAAATTACATCAACCAAAAGTGTGAAGGAGGAATCCAGTTTGTGCTGACCTATGGTAAAATTGGGGGGGGGGGGGGATAATATCTGGTTTTCATTTTCAGTATGGTTCTGCCATTGAACTTGAGGTATGATAGGGCCTCCATCCCATCATTTCAGCCAGCTTGAACTCCTTTGAAATAATAGGCTTTTCAAGTTGTTGATCGAAGTGGTATACTTGCAATTCTCTCAGTCTTCTGGCACCTTGAAGTCTCTTGCACAGAATGGAAACAAGAAACAGGTCAGGTAAATATTTTGAAATAAAATGCCTAACCTTAGCTTTGACCTTCCTTACACTAACGAAGACCTTTTACTGAGAAAGCATTTTTCTCTGTTCAGGGTTGTGTGTGAGGTGATTCCACTTCCACGCTGTATTTCCCATAATCTTGTGTGTTTGCCTGTGTTGGTTCCCCTGCTTCTTCCTCTTCAACTCTGAACAAGTCGAAGTGAGATTTCATTGATTTATCTGTAGAGGGAATCCTGTGCAGGTAACACAATAGTCCCGGTAGGCATGACAACTAACACTTAAAATACATTCTTTCATACAAAAGTGACACTAATATGAGAGTAATATTAATAATTAAAGTCTGTCTGAAACACTGTTTTGAAATTGGTTTGAACCCACACTCAATTAAGAAAACTCCGCTGAGAAACTCTATGGTTTGATACACAGCTTTGAACTAGTAGTTATTGACAGTCTTCACAAATAGCTGTGCTATTATTTCCTTAAAAGTCAAACCAAAAATCTCATCCTAACCTACATAGAGAGAGAGGCAGATGCTTCTGTAGCAACGCATGTCAAATTAAGTAGAGTATAAGGCTGATTATGCTTTCACAGCAGCACCAGTTTGGAGCTGCATAAAATTGGGAGTGTGGGGGAGCAGCCAAAAATTTGTATATTTGAGATGGAAAAGGTCACGTTTTTGCATATGAGCTTCTAAGGATGTGGAGTACATTGGAACATGAGATCGCTGGTTAGCTGGTGATAGAGAGACTGATTCTCCTGTTGAGTTCTACTGCTGTAAATTAAGTTTATTTTGAGGAGTGGCAGGGTTGAATTTGCACTTGTGCTGGTGAGGGAAACTTCTGGCTCAACAGTTGCTTTTTAATGCCAAAATTTAGCCCACAGCAGCAAAAGCTTCTGTCATTCTGTAAGTCCCCAGATGCTATTTTCTGGAAGAAGGTAATATACAGATGCATCAGGACTGGTCCTGGAGTACCAGCTGCAAAAGGTTGTATGTCAAAAAAATATGTTATGGATATCTAGCATATAAAGAAAAGGGGAGGCAAGCATGCTGTTGCCTGCATGTTCTGCTAGAAAATACTAGACTGAAGCTCTTTCAAAGCCAAGAAGGACTGAGTAAAATCAGAATAAAAATATATTTTCACATAAGTTCACTGTGTAAGGCCAGAAAGGAATGATAGGACGTCCTATGATCTGAAGTATAGTAGATACTATTAACTTTCACTCTATTATCCCTTTTGTAAGACATTACATTACTCGATAAAAATATAATCTAGGTTTATATAACACTGCTGCTGGAGTACTTTGCTGTTTTTTCAGCTTTTATTTTTAATCAAGTCTCACAATCTGTTCATCTGAGACTCCTAGAAAGCTGAAGACACATATGTTCACTACCTCACCTAATGCATAATTTCTGCAGTTATGATCATTCCCACCCACCTCACTTTTCATCTTTCTTCCTATAGAGTCTAAAAAAGGTGAGTTGGTTTCTTGAACATTTTCCTGTTAAAATCTAGTCTCGAGGTTTTGGATGAGCTCTGCATCCGCACTAAGGGACATTGGTGGTTAGGGAGGTGTCTTGACAGGTTGCGAAGTGCATTTGGGAGGTGGGTTGTACTTATGAAGGGCTCTCCCTGCCATTCTGTCCGGAGGCAGGTTGAATTTTGTTCCACATTTTGATCCAGAGGGAAGGACTAGCTTTTGCCATGGGAAAAGTTGAAGAACCAAACAGTCTTTCCTTCGCTTCTCTTGGAAGCACTTCCTCAGCGTTCACTTCATCAGCTTTGCCAGGGGAGAGGGGGGAGCAGGGGAATTAGATTGCCTTATAAGTGCAGCAACTTTCTATTTAGTTGATGTTAGAGTTGCAGTATCTGTAGCACGAGTAATTAATTAACAGTAATAATTGAAGCCAAACAGTACAATTAGAGAGCAAGATTTCACAATCTGACTCTGTGGGGGAGAATTAGTATATCAGGTAATAAACCAATCACACACCACATCAGGTTATTAAAAGTCCTGATGATAATTGCAGTTTATTTATGGCCAAAAACATAAATCCAACTGTAAGTCTTGTTTCCATGGAAGAGTGTCAGACTTCGAAAGCAGCATCTGTGTCTAGTTTTGTTGCCTGCACCTGTGCAATGTCTTGGTGTCCTAGGAGTTTTTGACTTCAGACTGTGTCCAAACATCTGTGGTGATGCAAAATGCAATAATCCTATTGAATCCTGTGAAGGAAAGAAATAGTATTTTATTTGCATTTACTTCTAATTTTTTTTTCTTTTGTTAACATATAGCTGTAGAGGGGAAGCTTAGCAGGCTTTGTCAGTGCTGCTCTGAAGGCTGCTTCCAGGTCAGCTATAGAGAATAATGTATGTGACCTCCTGCCTGGGTCCCTCTCAGCTTCTGCTGCTGGAGGGTAGAGCAGTGAGTGTGTGCCTGGGGGCATCTCCTCATGCCCCGGGCACTCAGGGTACATGGGCTCTGTGGACCTGCAGGATGTGTCCTGGCTATGTTGGGGTGTGTGGGCACCTGGTGGGTGAGGCTGGTCAGGAGACCTCTAGTCAGCTTCCTCGCTAGGGTGTTTCATGGGAATAAGGATAAGAGGAGCCTTTGAAGGACTGGGAAAGTGCGCGTATGTTGAACTACACAAATTGGTGGAGGAAATCAAAGGCAGGTATTGTCAGCTGAACTGATTTCTAGCTCGTTTTCCTTTTTTTTTTTTTTTAATTGGGTTTTAAGATCACTGTATCTTTTTCGAAGATGAAGGGAATCTCTTAGTGATGAGGTTCAGCATTGCTGCATAAGCAGGCCCTGCAGTGAGTTTTTTTGTGTTTTTTTGAGTAAACTATGTTTTTCTGTGGTTGCTGGCTAACCTTCACTTCTAATCACACCAGGAATAAGGGCACATCGAATACTATGCAATAGAATAGGGAAAATGAAATGGAAGAACTGCTGTTGAAGACAAGGTATGTATGAAGGAGGGAGCTTCCTGTACTGTTTTACCATATAATTTTGTGTAAAACTTTTTATTACAAGATACGGTTTTAGTTCTTGACAGTGCAGGTTGTCAAATACACTCAGCTGTTATAACCTCTCGTCTCTCTATTATAAAACAAGAGTCTGTTAAAATCACTTGTGATTTTAGACGAAAACTAGAATACCTCTTTTAGCAGGGCTTTCAGCCAGAAGCAGCCGTGGAGCCAAATCAGTGCTTGGTATTTCATGTTTCATGAAAGAAGAATTGAGAAATATTGAATGAGAGAATACAGATCTTTCAAAATGTGGAAGATGGCATTTGCAACTGTCATGTTACTCCAGCATTTTACCCTTCCTAATGTCCAAAATCATTTACATCTAAGGGACAGAAATATTATCTTTTGTACAATGAGCAATACCAAAAAAATGGCTAGAAATGTGTGTTGTCAGAAAGACATGGTAAGTCTTTTTTGTTTGAGTTATTGAATAAATGTTGCTGCAGCACAACGCTTAGATTTTACAACACTTAGATTTTACTGGTAATGCTTAGAAAATAAGTTTTGTTGTGGATAAACATTTTTGTTGTGGTGTGCTGAGATTCCGGAAAGTCACTGATGTGTTGCATTGTCTCTATTAAAACCCAAGTTAGTCCACTGGTACATACTCATGTGATTTGCAGATGAGTAAACAGACTGCTTTATTATCTTGCCAGATACTAATTTTCTGTAAAACTGGCAGAAATGCTTTCTGACGCTTGCTGAAAAGCATCTTTAAAGGATTTTTCCACTTCTTCTCATCTTTTTTTCTCTCCTGGGATGGTACTTTAAGTGATAATCTCAACTGCTCATTGATGGTGATAAATTCATAATTTTTATAGTGAATCCCATCATCCCTAGTTCAGCCGTTGGCAAAACACCACTCTGCAACACCTAAGTGCTATCCTTGATCTCATGCAGTGCTATCCTGTTTCATTTAGTCTCATTGGGATTCATTTTTGAGTAAGCAGATGGCTTGGTCTTCTCTAAGAGTCCGTAAGGAAATGCCTTGCCAGAAATATTCTCTGTCTCATGACATTAACTGTGCTGTGATCTGAGTGTTTGTAGGAGTACACTCAGCCTTTTTGTGAGGTTCATCAGCAGGGTTTCATTGCTGATCCTCAGACTCATAAATGGAGATGAGAATTCTGTTGACGGATGCTTTTCTGAGGCTGAGGAAGCTGAGTTTGCTCGGCTGGAAGATGAGAGGACTAAGGGGGTTCTGGTTGCTATCTTCAGCTATCCAGAGGAGGGCATTTAGAGAACATGGATCTTCTTGGAGGTGTGTGGTGAAAACAGAAGGTAACAATCACATGTTGTAGCAGGGAAAATCTCATTAGGTAAGAGGTAAAAACAAATTCACAATGTGAGTGGTTAAGCACTGGAAGAGGTTTCCCAGGTTTCTCTGTTCTTGGAGCCTTTAATAGCTACACTGATCAAGGTATGGAGAAAACTGATATTTGAAATTAGCCCTGCTTGGTGCAGGGGCTTGGACAAGGTGATCTCCAAAGGTCTCTTCCAACTTAAAGTACTCGGTGTTTCTATTAATATCCATATGAATGATGGAATTTTTATATATTTTTTTTTTTAGTTCCAGTTGTCTTGCATATTCTTAATAACTAAGAAAAATTACGTTTGTAAGAACTTTCCCTCTAAAGTCTACTTACCAGAGGAGGTATTTGTAGTGAAGGGACTAGATCTAATTGATTTTGCTTACCCATGTCCCTCCAGATTTGTTCATGGAACTAGAAGAGATCACACTTTCATTTTACTGATGGACTGGAAAATAAGCTCTCCTGTTTCTGCAACTCCCTGTAGGTTCATCAGTTTTGCATAAATTAGTAACTGAATGGAGCTATTTGCATGAACCAGGGTAAAAAGAAATATATAGCCTTGCTGTGTTCACAGAACATGCTATAGCTGTCAAAGCTGGTTTATCTCTTTAATGAACTACGCGTGCTTAGACAGACAAACATATTATGTGGGTTTTTTAAGAGCTCACTATAAAATTTGCACTCCTGCATCACCATACAGAGAATGTTGTTCTTGAGACTGTTAGTACATTTTTGCGTACATAAAAACTTACCCTAGTCCTCTCTCTTTGCCAGGCGGACCAGGTGCATTATCTGTGTAGAAAAAAAGTATGAAGAATGAAAAGGGTGAAGAAGACTCTTTAGTGGAAAAGGAGCTTAAATAGACAGAAATTTTGTTCTGAAAATTTCTAGTGTAGTCAGGCCTTTAAACTATTTAACTTGGGCTGTATTGCTGGATTTTATTATTATTATTATATTTTCCCTCTGTGTAGCTCTGCTTTTGGATTGAATGTTTGCTGAGATGCAGGGAAAGTTTTAAAGAGGTGCCATGAGGGAAGTTGATTGAGCACAGTTGTGCCTCAGCACATTTTATTTTTCAGTTGACTGTGAACTAAGTGTAGGGAAACAAAGCTGGGAGATGTCCTTAGCCAACATTTGTTCAGCAGTATATCACCTTTTAAAACTGACAGGGCCGATCATCACCTCAAATTAACCGTTTGTAATTGGGATTGTTTTCATGTGTCCCAAATCTTACCTTCTCACAGCGACTACCTGGCAGGACTAGAGAACATTAAGGAAGGAAATGGGACTTTTTTTGGGAGGCCTGGGGGAAAGTGAGGGGTAGAATTGGAGGAAAAAAATGCTCATGAATTATGTTAGTATTGTCTCAATTCCCCAATTCTTTTCTCTCTTGTCTCTTAACCTGGCAACCCTTGTGGTCTTTCTGGCTGACCCAAACCAGGGCTTATGTCCTTTCATTCCCATCTTCCAGTTTCTTCCTACTTCTCCTGGGTCTGAATCACTCTGTCTCTCTGAAATGCCAATCAGAGGCTGTATGTGTACCTCAAACTATATACTATGGCTTAAAAATCCTTTCCTCGTCACGTGCAATTTCCGTGGGTGGTGGAAATTAGGAGGCATGTGCAGTGAGAAATAGTTTCTTCCATACTTTATTTGCACCTTGTGAGCTTCAGGGACTGAATGTGGGGGGCGCTGGTGCGAACAGCACTCCTCAGTGTCCTGGTTTCTTACATGGGCTGTGAGATGGGTCTTTAAAAGCATCAGTGTGTACCTAGAAATGTCATCATTATAGGATCTCTCCTTTCTGTCTTTACGTGAATAGAGAATGCTGGGCAATATTGTAAAGCCCCACCTGATTTCTTGCATGGCATTAGTCTGACTATAGCCATGTGTACTCTTCAGCTACTGCACTTTTTTTGGGGAAAAAAAAACAAAACCAAAAGAAACACCCCAAACCATCAAAACAAATCCACAAGCAAACACTGTCCCCACCGTCTGTTGGGAAAGGTGTATAGGAAGAGGTGGGTTTGGGTATGTGTTGATGTGTGTGGTCACGCTCCTCCCAGCTATGTGCAGATATTGTGGACTGCTCCAGCAGCACATGTTTCCCTCGGGTCCTGCTCAATGATTCATTCAATGCTGTCAGCCATAAATGCTCTTTACTGTTAAAAGGTAAAGCTTAACTGTGGATGAAACATCTTAAGGAGAGGACAGGCCACCTGTTTCACCCAGCACTGCTTTAGCGAGATCTTACATAGTGGCTTTTTTTGTCTCAGGCAATCTGTCCTTTCTATTTCCTCTTAATACATTTAGGAATGCAGTTCTGTTTTGTTTTATCAGCTTTTGAAATATATTCATGGTAGTATTTTTTTTCTTGTGGAGAGAAATAAACTGTATTTCCAGGGACAGATCAGACCACAAGCTTAGAAGCAACGCAATTTAGGTTATAAAGCATATAACCGATTTAATGCATTAGTAATAGCGGTATTTTTCCGGTATATAGCTTCACAACAAAATGAGAGTCATCACAAGTACAATTACATATTTCAGATGCTTCGATGTACATCTTTTACAAATAAAATCAAGCAGATGCTATTCTGTAGCAAGAAATGGGTTAGAGAAAAACAGGGTATTTGGCCTTTGCAGGTGTCCCTGGGCTATGAAGTTAAATTCACAGGCCTCAGTTCTGGCTTCAGGGGTCAGCAGTGGTGGCAGTCACAGCTTTGGTGCTGTTGAGATTTGTTTCCAGCTCCACCTTTATTATCTGTGTGCAGTGGTGATGGGGGTGGGGGGCAATGTTGTAGCTGAAGGTCAACTGAGAAAGATGTAATCTGCTGGAAATGTTAGCTTGTTCGAAAAGCATTTTTATCCCATAATGGCTAAAATGATGGCAGCAGGTGCAGAGTAGTGGTTTTGAGATGATCTGTATTGATTATCTTTGCTGGTCTCTTATTTTATTGCCTAATAAGTACTGCTGAGCTTTTTGTCCTTAGCTGATGATAATATATAAGGTTTGTCAATAGCTTTCATTATCATTATTTTGAATTTGCATATTAATACACATACATACTGTAATTACCCTGCTCTGTATGGCTGTTTGCTATAGGTGCAAGGAGAGAGGAAATAATAATAAAAAAAATCTGCATTTTTCATTTTGATCTGGAAGTCTGGACAATAGTCTTGATGCAGTAACATATAATCATTAGAAAGGGCTATAGATAGCAGTTTCAGTTTTAGAAACTTAACATTTTTTTCCTTTGTAACGTATGACCTTTTCATCTCTTTGATCCCTTAAGCTGTGGACTGCGTAACCTTGGATTAGTAGAAACAAGAAGTGCTGTGCATCATCTAATGACATATTTCTTCTGGCTACATCAAAGAAGGTTAGATAAGATCTGTTGTAGGAAATCTTCTGCGTAGTCTACAGGAGAGAAGGTTGTAACCAAGGATACTGTGACTTCCTTTTGCAAAGAAGGATTAAACTAAAATGGACTGCCATGATGGTTTATCTTAAAAAGCTTAGGGAAACCTTGAACACATTTGAAATAACGTTGACAGTGCAAGAGCAGATCTTAAGTAAAACTTGCTTTCCTACATGCTGACATTGGAAATAGTAGTAAGAAGTAACTGAGTGTTGATAGGACTTGTGGCTAATTTTAGATTATTGAGAAGCTGCTGTTCAGTTCACTTTTTTTGATACTGAGGTGTTCAAACTCCTCCTCAAGGAAAGGTGGTGAACAGTGTTTTTTTTCTTCAATCTGAAACTGAAATAGTAGTAAAGTTATTTTCAGTATGTGTTGCTGTTGTTTAGCCCTGAGGTTAAATAGATTTCATTATATCCTGTAATGTGAATGGATGGCAAATCTGGCTTCATTCCAGGCTAGTCTGCAAAATTGGAATAATGCTTTTGTGGTTTTGAGATGGTGTAAAACTGGCAAAATAAGTTCAAAGATGTAGTCAGTGAGCCTTCTTTAACCATACATGGTGGTCCTCATCTTTAAATAAAATTACTTCCTCCCTTGAAAGCTTAAAAACCATTACAATTTCTTCTGTAACCTTGCAGAACGGGAACGTGTAGGGATTGTGCAGAGGCATTTGGGATATGATGAATTATTTAAAAATCATATGTACAGAGGGAGAAAGGCCAGTCATGTTTTATGTGGAATTTCCAGGGTACTTGTAGTTGATTGGAGTTACTGTGTGTAGGTACTGCATGGACAACAGCTGGCTTTGATGTCAGGCTGCATCTTCTGTCCTCTGTTTGTAGCTCTTTACTCCTGCCCCTGGCACAGGGAGAAGTGACACCTGCATTGACCATGTGTCCCAAGGCTTCATGCAGTGTGAGAGCCTGACCCCCACTAAGATGCTTCTCCATTGGCGTTTTGTATCAGTCATATTATTGGGTGCAACAAATCTATGGGGGTGTTGACATTTAATTGATGGCTTTTAAGAAACCTGTGCAGAAGTGTATTTTTTCAGCTATGCCATGTTGTGAATGACGTTCATGGAGATGTTTGGTTGCCTCACTTAAAAGGTAGGCTTGCTTGGTGGAATACGGAGGGGATGCTGAGCTAATAAAGTACTTCATGTTGGCCAGTGGAATTGATAATTTTAAGTATTTTCCATTATAATAGCTGAATGTAACAGGGATTTTCTTTTTCTTATAAGAAAATGTTTAGTGATTGTAATGAGTAATAATGAGATGACGTTATGAATGTCAAACATCCTGTGCATAAAGTTGTTTGACAGCTGGCCTGGTCTGAATCAGCATTTTCCTTTAATCTCTCAAAGTGTACGAAAGGGATTCTGCTCCCATCCGCCCCCCTCCCATTCCCAATGACTAAGTGTCTTATCAGAGATCAGTCTTTTGTATCTATTAGGAAGAAAAATAACCAGTGTGGGAAGGAAGTGAGTTTCCTATAGCTGCGGTAACTTGGGCCCTTAGGATAGTAAGAGACCAGAATAGCTGTTAGATGAGAGAGGTATCCTTCAGGATGTAGTGAAGAGAAAAAATTGACTCAGAAAAATTCAATCACGCAGCGTAGAATTTTTGTAATAAATTTTTCCAGAGGTAAGGTAGACAGGATAACAGTTAAAGAATTCAGTTTGAAAGTGTTTTTGCAAAGCTCCTTGTGGGGGAAGTGAGGACGGACTGCTATTTTTGCTCTGGCATTTTAGCAAGTACAAATCTTTAGTTTTGGTATTTCTTATCTTGAAAATCTATTCTTAGTTTAAACCTAAATAACAAAACTCACATGCACGCGCTGAAGTATGGGTTGTATATGACAGCTAGTGTGTAAAAGTGCCTACAGTAACAAAGGATTTAAAATAAATAAAATATTTCAGAATTGTTCTTGGCATTACAACTCCTGTTACCTCAGAGCAATACCTTTTAATCTCTTTTTCATTGTGGATGAAAATGCCTCTGATTCTTTGCAATTCATTTATGAAGTGGAAGCTCTCAGTAGCCAAGCTGAGATCCAGATATCTGCTGTGTGAGATCAGAATTTTTAACAAAATGTTTCATGTACTTCAGCAAACTTTGAGTTGTAAAGATGATGTGGTAATTCTTTAAATTTTGGCCTTTCATAGAATTCAATGTCAAACTGTATTCTGAAGTTCCTTTAGAGTGCAGTGTAAACTATTCAGTAAGTTTATGTAGAAGCTAATCATATTATGAAGTATTTCTAACTACTTAAAATATTTGGCTTCTTGGTTGTAAACATAAATGGTATTCTTAATCTCCAAGCTAGATCACAGGGAAGAATAGATCAAAACGCAGTTAAGACTGTCTATATTGAAAGTATCTTTCTACTGATACTAATTAAAGTGGTGCAAATGGTTGCAAGTCAGTGAGTTTGAGGTTAGCAGTAGCTATTTAGAGCAAGTTTTTCATCTGTTTTGGCTGGTCAGGGAACTTAGAGCTGCTCAATGAATTTGTATTAAGCATTTCAATTTAGTACAGAATGGAATGAAAAATATTTTATTAAAATACATATACCGAGAAAGGAATTCAAGACAACTAATAGCAACCAATCTCTGACAAGATTTCTGTAAACAGAAAAGAAAAAGCAAAGACTTAAGAATGGGTTTCTTGGGTATTTGTGAGATCATTTAGACAAGTTTTCTCTAATGTCCTGAAAAATATCTTTGTCACTTCCTAGTTCATTAAGTTTGTGCTTCTGTGACGCTTCAGATGATATGAACAGAACAAAACTTTTGGTACAAAATCATTTTTATCAAAAAATTTCTGAGAATGAAAAAGTTTTTTCTTGCTCCACTCCCTTTTTTTTTGGTATAAGTTCTCTGTAGCACTGAAAGCCTTTCCTTCTTCAAGTTAGCACGGAATCATAATTTGATCATTTCCTTTCTGAGCTTCTACTGTTTGTTTAAACAGATGAAAAAAAGAAAAAGCAAATATAGCTCTTTGCAGCAGATGACTCCAGCCAGTATGTTTAGAGGGGGCTTAGCTGCTGGAGACCTTTTTTGTTCACTAGTGATTCGCTGCAGAACAACGCTGCCTGAAGCGCTTGTGGTGCTTGCTGGATTTGGTGCCTGGGTTTCAAGTTTCTTCGTCCTGTACTCTTGTAACCTTAACATGAGTTCTGTGACAACCAAGAACTGTAAAAACTGAATGTTGTGCTGCTAATTGGGAGGGTATAGAGACACTTCTGGTGGATGAGGCATAATTGATCAAGCAAGCAGTTTTAGAAGAGTGGTCAGGGTCTTTGGTTTTGTGAACATCTACCCTTATTACCTTCATAAAATGGAAGGAGTAGGACATAGGCAATGTATAAGTGCAGTATTCTGTGGATGTGTTCACGTATGTGGTCACTGCAAGACTAGGTGGAAATTCCTGGTTACCTTCTTGCATGATGTTTCGTTAGTCTAATTAGAGCTGCCCCTTGCTGCTTCTCATTGTGGAGGATACTTGCTCAGAGGTAGTTTAGGAGTTTTGCTTTAAAGTGTGGTGTAGAAGTAGATGCCTTGGAAACTGTGTCCTTCTGAAGGGCAAGATTTAAAGAGGGTGACAGGATAAAGCTTGGGAATCATGCTATGCTTCTCTTAAATATGAAACTGTAGTCTGGGTGCAGAAAAGTTCTTCATTGACTGAGATGAAAACAAGCATAGGGAAATATTTAATTCTTCTAAAAATTCATTGTAGCAAAACTCCCTAACTCTTCTGTAATTTACTTCATTTTGGAGATTTAGGAAGTGATAACAAACAGGACTGAAGGACAGTTATAAGTCATACTGATGGAATAGGTTGTTACCACTTAGTGTGCGGTTTGCTGACAGGGCTGGATAAGATGCCATTCAACTATTAAGCATAATTTTCAATATCAGCAGTGTTACTGAAGGCTTTTTGACCATTTTGCGGTCCTAAACAGTCTACCACATAATTTATATCTTAGTCTTTGGACACCAGCAACATTGGAGAATATAATAAAAATAGTGTAAGTTTTCTGAGTAGCACTCTAAAAAATGAAGTTCTAAAATGAGTTCCCATTTTTAATTCTTAATTAAGAAAATGTGCTTAAATTCACCCCGATTTTTTTTTTTTTTATTTTTTTTATTTTTTGCCCTATGACAATGAGTGAGTAGCTGCTGTCAGGTTTCCTTCTCCCTTTGTGACTTGGTTGGATGAGTCAATGCGTGGCTACTGGCTACAGAAACTTGCCGAGTACCTTCAGAATGCGCTAGTTACAGATTTTTTTTTTTTAATTTTTTTTTTTTTTGTTGATGGTAACTTTTAGTCCATAGCTGATTTATGCTGTGTGGTTCTGCTGTGGCAGGGAAACACTCTGATTCAATACAAACTGGCCAACGAATCCTCCAAAAGAGGAAGAAACAGAGCTGAGTAAAGCCTGTAGAGTCCAGAGCAGTTGAGCTTTACAGGCTCAGCTATTCAGTTTGCAATTGCAGTGAAACGACCTCTGTCATTTGTGGCTGTTTTTTCTTGCTTGAAATGTTGGGACAGAATCGTGTTTACTACAACAGTGTATGGTACGTGACTGGTCTGGAGGGATTCTTCTGCTTCGCATACCAGTATGCAACCACAAACCATACGTTTTTAGCTGTTCAGTGCATTTGGGAGTTGGGAAGGAATCGTTAGCCTCAAAAAATGAGACAGAGGTGGGGGGAAATGTCTCTGCAGTGGTCTGTTTCATCAGGGGTTTTTGCTTAGTAAGCATACATACCATGTTAAATAAGGATGTGGAAAAATATGTACCTATAAATCTCGATGGCTCTCTGCCAGTCTGACTTGAGGAAGAGTGTTATCGTGACTCAGCTGTGGTGATTTGATCAGATATTAAGTGTCTGGGCAAGGCACATCAATCTGAAAATTTAATATAAGTAGAAACATTAAGGCATCCTCTCTGTAGTTGGGATAGATTGCTGATGCTTCACAAGAAGGTAAAATCTGCCCCCTCCCCATTAATCTAAATTAATTAATCTTCCTGGCCTGCTAATAAGAGGAATAGTGGAGCATGGAAGGTTGCTGCCTTCCTTTAATGTCTTGGGTAGTAGTTTTCATTGCCTTTGTATTGTGATTTGTTCCTTCTCTAATTCTCTTCCATCTTGTGTGGTAGCTGCTTGGGACTCATGTTGCTAAGTACGCCTGAAAATCCTCCACTGTTACCATTATTAAACCTGTTAATCAGTCTGGGACAGATAAGCTGCACTTTTCTTTCCTGTACAGCCTGGGAGAGGCAAAAAGGGCTCCTTGTAGCAAGAGAGACTTTTCAGAGGGAGTGCTCTGAATCTCTATTACTAAGTTCCTTAGTCTTCCTGGTGATTGGCGGAATACCTTGGTTTGTGTGGAAGAGGTAAAAATAGATGGGACTTTACCCATTTAAATATTTTTGAATGTGATCTGTAGTTCATAAGTGCAGTAAGGCTTAGATATAAGATTGTATTCTTAAACTGGCTCCAATTTATTTTCTATGCTAATTTTATTCAGTACATGGTATGTGCTCCATTGTGCACATGAATCTGAAAAAAACAAGGTGCTCGGGTAAGTATCAGAGTATTTCCATAATTGATATTCAAAAAAAATACTTTACAGAGAGTACCTCAAGGTCAGCTGTCAGACAAAACAAATGATAAAAATGAAGCTTAAACAGGTGGCAGAGAAGTGGAAAGTTTGTTTTCATAGCACCGGGTTATTGTCTGCCTCATGGTGAATGAAAGTGCTATTGCTGAATTGTGTGAGTGTTGCACCTCACTGTTCCTGGCCTAAGCTCTTCCTGGCATATTAATTCTGCTGATTTGCTCTCAGCATGGACAGAAGGAAGAGTGGTTAGGTAGGCTGTATTGTTGTTTTTGTTTTTTTTTTAATCTTTACCATCAGAACGTGGAGGCCTGTTACCATACATAATATGATAAAATGAAATATAGATGGAACAAAATTAGAGTTCTCTTACCCTGTTCCTACTACTGTACAAAATCAGAACGTTTAACTTAATTTTTTTTTTCCTTTATTGAATGCTTACAGTATATGCTATTGGTTACCCAGGGCCAAGACTGAATAATCTTTGTACTTGTGTGGGAATATTTGTTCTTGGTTTTTGTCTTCCAACTCCTGCCTCTACCTAAAATGTAATGCCGTTGTGATTATCAGGCTGTGTCAACATGGTCACTGATATACGCCAAGATTTGTAAATGGCTCTGTCAGATAAATCCAGGAAAAACCATCCGAGTGGAATGACCGCAGAAAACAAATTTTAGAGGTATTCAATGTTGCCATCAGATATCCACAGCAAGATAAGGCTACTGGTTCTTGGTATTCTGTAGCTAAGCAATAAAATGAACATTTGACCAAAAGCTGACAATGGAAAACAATGGTCTGTGTGAATGCTGGTCAGTACTACTCCTTAGGCTAGAAGTTTTAAAATAAGCTAACGTGTGAAAATAGTTCTTAAAAGGGATGGCAAGGAGAATGAAAGGTTGGAGAGATGATCCTGAAGTTCATTAAAGCAGTGAAATACTTGGATTCCTCAAATTACATTTAATGGATGCGAAAATCATAGCTTAATTTAAAAATTTCAAAGAACTGAAAGCACACTCAAGACCATCATACCTTGTATATGTAACCAGGTGCTGATAGCTGTTGTCTCCCGAGTAATAAATTCGTAACTCTTCTGGAAGCGGTTCCTGGTTTTTAATGTGATTTCTAGAAGTTGGGAAGGAATGTGTTTCTGCATCATCTCAACAGAAAGAGATGATGAAAGCCGGGGGATTGCTGGAGGTGGGTAGCTGGTGAAGAGCTGTGCAGGCTTTGGTTGAATCAGAAGTTCTGTGAGATAATAGCATAACAGGCCATAAAAATGACCATTTCCAGCTGTGCGTTTTATAAATTAATCTTTTATACTGCCAGATATTTAATCAGAATAAGTGGGCTGGGAAGAAACTTTTTTGAAGTTGCTTGAAGACTAAAACATTTCAGGACAGAAGCATTGAGCTTCAGTGTATTGAAGCCTGGCAAGTTTTAGGCAATTTTGAAAATTTGCTTTACTAAAAAGCTACTGTTATGAATGCAGATCTTACTAAGCAGCTGCACTTTTTCAGTAAAACATAATTTTTATTTAATTAGGTAAGAAATGTATTGTATTTCGATACTTTTCAGTTAAAACCTCTTATAGATTATCAGAGTTTAAGTACGCAATTTATTGTTGTTGTTCGAGGCTGTCATTGCTACCCTGACAATCAGTTCCTATCTTACAGATGCTCCCATTTTCCCCTCTACTTGACTTGCTGTCTTAGTTTAAGATTTTTTTAATTGCAGGTGCAAACATAGAATTTGACTTTGTCTTCTGAAATTTAAGAATATATATATTTATTTCCCTCAGAAAACTATAGGATATTTTTATGCCAGAGGAGACATACAGTATTATAAAGAATTGTCATTCCCATAAAATGTCATTAATTTTTTTTTTCATTGAGATGATTACCCATTGAGGTAATTTTCTTCCCAAATAATGGACTTATTTATAGAAACTGCACAAGATTTGCTGACTTCCTAATTCAGTAACTTCATTTTTATATGCTTAAGTAAGCAAGCTAACAGTTAATGCTTAAAAAAATCCAATGCCCTATCTCTGATTTCTGGAGGTCACAGAATCCATTTAATTGTCTCCTAAAACGTAGGTAACCATGATATGCCTCCTGATGGACTTGAAGGCTCCTCTTCCTCCAGATCAAGCTAGTAGACTTTGCTATGATTTCTCACAGCAAGTTCCTGCAGTGGTGTGCCTGTAGTATTTTGGGGTTTTTTTAATAACAAAAATAAAAGCAAATCATTGATTCTCACAGTGCTTAACTTCTTAAAAGCTTCTGATTTGCTATCATGATATATATTTTAATAATGTTTTGAACTAAGCAGAGGTCTGAGCTTTCTGCAGAATTCCTCTTGGTTTTGGGTGATTTGCACAAATAGCTTTGCTAAGTAATTGCTTGAAAAATTTGTGTATGCTAATTCTTCCTGAAAATATTGAATGGAACATTAATTGGATTGTTTCACTTTGACACATGACTTGGATCACGTGCATTGAGCTTTTTTGTGAGTTTAAGCAGGTTTCCTTTGTCTGCAACAGCTTGCTCACAGTTTGTGTGAATTGATGTAGCTTTTGGAGACTGCAAGAATATTTGCCTATAGGGTTTCAAATGAAATTACTTTTCTACAGCTGTTGGCCTGCTGATGCCAAGAGTCCACACATTAAACTGTTCCTTTCTGTTATAAGGAAAGATCTGCAGGCAGGCTTTTAACCCCCCACTCTGATTTCCACTTCACCCCCAAAAAAACCCCACCCTTGATAATGTCTATATTTGAGAATGAAGGGAAAATCTATTAAATTAATTTTATTCCAGAAAAATATGATCTTCTCGAAGTTAAAAATATATTTAAAGTGAAAGGCTGCTGTTGAATTTGTAGGTCTTGTTCCCGTCAGCTGTCTATATTAAATCATGTAGCGCATTTAGCTTTGTATTTAGGATGGGAAAAATTGTTCTGTGAAAAGAGTATCAGCATTTATTATGCAAATATCCAATAAGCAGATGCCGAACTTTTGAGTCTTAAAATCAGTTTGGTCAGTTTCTGGTGTGTGTTTCGTAAACAGGCTCTCAACAGGACTTTCGGATCCTGGAGTAAAAGGCTGGGAAATAATTCCTCCTTCCTGCAGATGCCACTGGAGCATCCATGTGCAGGTGTCTTACGCGTGTGGTTTATGCACAACCTTTAGAAATCTTCCAAGCCTTTATGCTCCTCGTTTTCAAACTATGTGTGTGCAAATTAGGGCAGAATAATTAAAATGCATGTACACACGCTTGAGTGCACATACATTCAGTGTCCCCTATGTGTACATTTACAAAGACTTTTTGGCAACTAAAACCTATGTAGTATTTGATGCAATTGTAATTTTTTGCTGTATCAGGGATACAAACCTGCCTTATTAGCAGCTAGGTGGCTAAGACAAGTGATGGTAAATTTATGTATTGCAAAAGGAGACTCAAGTTGTCTAATTTCTAATTCCTGCTTCTTTCTCTCTTTCTATGGATTGTTTTAATACTCTTCATTTAGCAAGCAGGAAAAGCAGCATTACTTAATACAGCTCACCCACACTAATGAAGTTGGCAGCCAAAGAATTTGCATGCTATAATGAGGTGCTTGTGTACAGTAGGCTTTAAAAGAAGAATATATAATGAATTGTAATGGAAAAAAGGTATGGTGGGAACAGATAATGTAGTGAGTGTGCAGTCTGTAAAGACTGCAGAATGTTTTCCCTCTGAGGACAGTACAGTTTTTTCAAAAATTTTAAATTTGCTTTTTTGTAATCTCATTCAGACAGACGGAAGAGTTCTCTTTTCTTTGCTCCTTGTCATGTGATTAAATACTAATCTGTATTGTATTATACTTTATTACAAAAGATTAAACTCTTGAGCAAGGCCAAGAAACAGGTTAAATGCCTATTGACTTAATGAATGACACTAAATATCAGAAAAAATGGGTTAAACTTTGAGTTTGCTTCAGGGAAAAAAAATCTTGCGGCATTCAGAGTTGATGTTAAAGTATTATAAACAGAGGGAGCAGGCAACTTCCAGAGGAGATTGCTGCGGCAGAGGTAGCTCATTCCAGGTTGCCGTAATGACCTGGAGTGCATCCCAACTGCTATTCATTATAAATCTGAACAATTATGTTATGATAATAGGATGAAATGAAGAGCGATATCATCATGATGGTATTGTCTGGGAGGATCTCAGTAGAGCTTGTTAGAAAGTAAATGGGTGCAAGTCCAAAGGATTTAAGTCTTCATTACGTGTACTGTGCAGAGAGGGGTGAGGGCTGAACCAGCTTTCTGAGGGGTGGAAGCTCTCCAGCCCAGGCTGAGCCACGCTGTTGTACCTCATTGTGGCTTGAGTTTGAATAACGCAGAGAGAGAAGGAGTTTCAGTGTCTTGTCAATATTTCTAGATGGAGTGTTAACATTTTCCTTTGTTTTGTTGGTTAAAAAAGCCTCAAACCAAACAAAAGAGCAGGTGCCTGTGGGTATTGTGACCTGGCTGTGTTCACCAGGTCATAGCTTTTCTCCTCCATTAGTCTACAAATTCCTCAGATCAACCTCCTAGCTCACAAATTAAAAAGAAATGTCAGACCTTGAAGGAGGAGATAAGGGTTAGAAACACTGGCAATGTCTGGAATGGGGGAGGCTCATGGCAACGATTTTGATGGTAGAGGAAATACAAATTTTGAGGCCTTATACTGGTGATGCAGAATTCCCCACAATTTAGAGCAGTCTCCTTTATTTAGGGAAATAAATAAAATTTATTTAAATTTCAAAGCTTATTGCATGTTACAGGGATGTCTTTTGATCTATATACAGAGTATCTGAAACTTTGAATGCACGTCACAGTCCTTGCTGTAACTAGATTAATAAGAAGGAATGAACATAAAAGCAATTAGCATCTTCATGTCCCCAGTCTAAATTCAGCTTTCCAGAGGAATTGCTTTGCATAAACAATATGAACCAAAACTTCTTCCTGTGTGCAGAAGAGCTGTCAGTTAAATCAAAAGACCTAACACTGAACATACTGGTATAGAGGTTTTTGTGCTCTTTGAGGATAATGTAAGGAAGGAAATATAAGCAACTGCAAATACATTTAGGACTTCTGTGAAAGAAAATAAAATTTTTACTTGCCTACTTGCAAAAAAGTGTAAAAAAACCCAAAACAAAACCCAAACAAACCCCAAATCTCTTTATACCTCACCTTGATACAATCTATTTTTCAGGATATCTTGGGAATTCTGGATGTGCTCTGTAAACTGGTCATGTAAACATTTCTCATCTTCCAGCTTTGTTATGGACCTGGTCTACCTGGATGCATAAGAAACTTGCCAATTAATTTTCCTCTCGGGGTTCAGTCTGTCTTTCAGACTTCATTGTGTTCACATTCACCTAGGCTGAATTGAATTTACAAGGACCATGATTTGAAACTATTTACTTCCTCCCTAGAGACCTCATGTACAGCGAGGCTGATTTTCTTTAATCGAAATCAGGTCTCATGAATTCAAGCAAATTAAGTGATTTCAATAGTGGATGTTACGTTGTCCAGAAGAAAAAAACATGAGTGAAACACTAGACTGTGTTCAGTCTGTCTTTAGGTCATAAGATGCAAAATATGAATTCAGGAAAAGAGGGGTGGGGTATGAGCAGTCACAAGGTCAAGTTTGTGAAATAAGTTAATTGAATTCTGTTTACGGATGTTCTTTTGGAAGCCAGCTACATAAAGAAAGGAATGTTTAGATAAAGCTGTACCAGCTGCAAGCAAAATCACTTGTCTTCTTAAAGAAGTAGAGAAGAACATTTCCTTGCAGGTAGGGTGGAGGTAGAGCAGGGTCGTGTTGCCTCTCCAAGGAAAATCCCTCACCACTCAACAAGTTGTCCTGGAACTCTGGAAAAAATGAACTGTACATTTTCCCCCATGAAGTGGCTGAGTGGGACTAATATAATATTTGAACTGTGGAAAGGAACGGCATTACTGAACCTCTGGAAATAACTTCTCCAGTGTGATATTCTGTGGTCCCAGGTGGTAATCTTGTCATATTGGAGTGAACGTATAATAAAGCAAAGCAACTTGGGGCCGAGATAAAGACATAGCCCTACCTAACAGTTGCTTTCTGTAGCTATCAGTATATAAATTGTTTTGTTAGTATATATGAATTACCTCAAAAATAAAAAAGGGATTTTACAGGAGTGTGTTAATTGACCAATTAATAAAGATCCCGTTTAAAGTCTAGCAGTAGCTTAACTTGAGTCCTTTTAGGAAGCAGTGAACATTTCAGCTTCTCGAAACATATAAAGTTGTATTTCCAACAAAATGCACAAAATTGCCCTTTTTTAGTTTAAAAGTGATCCTGTTGGTGTTTTTTTTTCCTTGTGATGGATTTGATGTGTGTATTTATTGCATGAGCAGTTACAGAAACATATAACAAAATCAGAACTTACTTTGTCATTAGTAGCTATGTGGGTGAAATGGGTGGAACTGCACACTATTTAACAAGCTGTTGGAGAGGCTTCAGGGTGTTGTAAGGCGTGTTTGCAGTGCGATATCCTGTCAACTCTTGCGTGTGGGGATTGTCTGCCAGCAGCAGAGCGGTCTCATTTGCTAGGGGGACTTGAAGAGTAATGGTAATTCACAATGTAAAGTAGAAGCCATTCGAAGTAGTATTACATGTCATGATCATCGGTATCCCTCCTCTCTTGCTTTATTTACTGCTTTCACTGCGCCTTCCCCTCCCAAGATAACAGATAACCTTGGTGTCCAACAGAGTGCCAGTGGCTTCACATTTGTCATCCATGCGATTCCTACTGGTGGGTCTCGCATGCTGCTGCCTTTTGCAGAAAGGTTTGGTGGTTTTGTGGTGTGGAACATGTTTTATAGTGCCTGAGCAGTGGCCAACAGATTTGTTTCAACTGTAACCGCAGCCTGATTCAAACCAATTACCCCAGAGAACAAATCCTGGCACCTTGCGTCGGGACTGTTACTGCGATAGACATCAAGAAGAGAACCAGGGGGCTCTGCAGCTTCAGAGTTAATACAGCTGCTTTCTTGTGCAGCAGTACTAGTGCTGTAGACACATTTTTGTTCCTCGTGCCTGCTGAATGGAAGAAAGGTGAGGACTAGCTACTTACCTAAGATTAGAGGAAACATTTTCAAGAGAAGCACTCGAAATGTGATTCACCTCCAGCTTGTTTGCCTCTCATAATTTTGAGTGCTCTTCACTAACTGGATGTTGTGTGCTATTTTTCCTGTGTAGACCTCTGGGGGAAATTTAACTTAACTAAGAGAAACACGTTAATACAAATTAAATACTTTTTTCCCCCTAGATAATGTGCTGTCTGCCAATTACACAAGGGTATTAAGTGTTTCCAAACTCTAATTGTTGATTTATTATTTTTTCCTTTAACAGTGGAAGTGCTTTTCAAGCTGTTCTCAAAAGTTGAGCCCCTGCTTTCTCTCCAGAGTAGCTTATACAGTGGTGGCTTTAACTTTTAATCAACTGATAGCTTGTTCTTGCTTTTTGCCCTGCCTCTGGCACTTCAGCACTTGCAAGTTTGACAGTGTTTTGGCGGGACTTCACAGGCATAAGCAGTTCTGTGCAGTCAATAGTCTCCTAGCTGTGTTACGTTACCTACAATATTGCCAGCTTTCACAGTATCGCTGGATGTGTTCTTTGCTGTCTTTCGCTCGCTTGCTCTCCCTAGCTCAGGTGATGTACAGTGTAAGAATTTGCTTGGAAAATATGAACCGAATTCCGAAGTTTATCAAGAGATCCATATTCTAGAAATAAAATGTATGTAGTCTTGTTGGAGCACCTCCCTTACGAGGAAAGGCTCAAAGAGCTGGGGCTCTTTAGCCTGGAGAAGAGAAGGCTGAGGGGAGACCTTATCTACATGTACAAGTATCTCAAGGGTGGGTTGAAGGATGATGGAGCCGGACTCTTTTCAGTGGTTTCCAGCAATAGGACGAGGGGCAACGGGCACAAGCTGGAACATAGGAAGTTCCATTCAAATACAAGGGAAAACTTCTTTACGGTGAGGGTGACAGCAACGGAACAGGCTGCCCAGGGAGGTCGTGGAGTCTCCTTCTCTGGAGATTTTCAAGACCCGCCTGGATGCTGTCCTGAGTAATGTGCTCTAGGCAATCCTGCTTTAGCAGGGGAGTTGGACTAGATGATCTCTAGAGGTCCCTTCCAACTCTGACGGTTCCGTGATTCCGTGTCTATCTCATGATGTACTATTGAAGACATTTATCATTCTGTTTTGATAGTTACTACATCTTAGTTGCTCAGTGGTGTCATGAGCAACTAATGTTCTCATTTTTTTTCTGTCAGAAGTGGCATTCTGGGGAGTGTGAGCTAAGGAAAATTGATTCTAACATACTAAAAAACTTAGAGGGACTTTTTTTAGCGTCCGAATGCTCACTGATTTTTCTACTCTATTGGATTGATCCATAGAAATTATGATTCTAAATATAAAAGGCAACATGTAACTGAAGCTATATATACCACTGCCATTGATATTGTGTGCCACTTGATTATGAGAGCAAGGAGAGAGTAATGTTTGCCCAAATTTACTGAAACTATGCCTTCACTTAGAAAAGAGAAAGTGGAAAATGACCAGTTCTCTCACTGCACTAAGATGACAGAGTTTGAGTAAAATGGGAGAGAGTTCCTCCTTGAATTACCTATGTAAGTGATCTTCAGATGCTGATGGTGCATGGAAGGCTTCCTAAGAGAGGCTGGAAAGGAAAGAGCTTGTCAGATGTAGAAGAGTCTACCAGAATGGCCCTACAGGTCTTCAGTATTTCAGCTCCGTACCCCCATTTCCAGTTTTGAGGCATAGTTCTCCCAGGTAGCTAATAAAACCTTCTTCTCTTTGTAATACACCCATTAAAATGTACACTAGTCGTGTCAGCATTTCCCACTGATCTGCCATTGCAGTAGCCGGCACCAGCCCTGTCCTGCCCATTTGAGGAAAGGCTGGAGTTTGAGCAAGGATGGGTGTCATTCCCAGAGTCTGTTGCTTTTGGAAGCTGTTCTCATCCAGGCCAGAGCAGATGGCGTTATGATAACCATCTTGAATATTCATGGTGCTGAATGAGGACGTGGTTGCTTCTGTTCTTTACTGTTTTAAGTTGAGTGCTCAAACTGAGGTACCTGGGGAGACCCAAGAAGTAGAGCAGGACGAAAGGGAAATCTTTTATCTGGCCGTGAGGATGCTGAGCAACGATCTCCCTTGTATACCTTGGCATCTGAGACTCAAAGTAAAATTTTTGTATTTTGATGATTCACCCTTGAAATGAAACAATTATGTGTTGGTTTTTTTTTTTTCTCAAGAGCCTCGACAGGAGTTTTGCCTCATGTAATTATTTTCTTTTTAAACCCAACTTAAGTTGTTGAGCAACTCAAGTGCTTAAGACAGTGCTTATGTTGGAGCTTCTCGGTAGCTTAAAGTAGAAAGCGTTGTAGGATCAGGATTGTAAAGGAGGAGGGGTAATGTGTATTTGTCCAGGTGTGGGTGAAAATAGCGGGATGCAGCATTTTCTGTGGAATGTCAGTCTCTTCTTGTAGGGACAGATATGAAATACTGATTGCTGTTGGAATGCTTGTTTGCTTCCCGTGTGATTATCAGAGAAACAAATTTTTAATATCCATAACTATACCTGACTCTGGGACTGGATTGAAATCCTTTCTGTGAAGTATAGGGGCTTTGTTATTATTGCTTTTTATTAATGACTTGTGTTCTCTTTGAAGTGTAGATTATTTTTGACTTTTGACAATGTGTAGCTTAGGTTCTTGTATATTTACTGGCTTGAAGCTGTTTGGGTAGTTCAAAAAAAAGTGTGAGAAGAGGGAAGTCCTTTCTGCTCCCTCCAGTTTGGCTTCTCTCTGGTTTCTGGAGTGGTGCAGAGGAGGAGGAAAAGAAATATTCTTGTTATTATAGTTTTTAACATTGAACAGCTGCCTTTTAAATTATTATTATTTATTTATTCTTATATGTGCATTCTGGCGTGGAACGCAAGCGAGATAGAGTTCATGGGATTCATCCTGTTCCCTCAGGGACGTTTGTCCGCATTGGAGAAACATCACACATTGTGACAGCATTGGCAACCTGTCTTCCGCAGAGGCTCAGTGCTGGAACTGGAGGGTAATCGTAGATCAGGAGTGAGGCATATTGGCAAAGCTTTCTCATGCTTACGCAGCACCTGCCTTTACTGTGACTTGATCTGTCCCAGTAGCTGTCACAATAGCAGTATAGGAACCAAATTCACAATCTGCCTGGCATGAGGGAGAAAAGAACTGAGTAATTCATTACATCGTGCTTGTAAATTCAGCTACAGAACACTGGTGACTTCCAGAGTTAATTCTGTGAGCATCTAACAATGTGAGTGCCCTGATGAAGGTACTGTAAGGATAGCTTAGAAAGCACAGTCAAGCAAATATTCTGTTCAAGTTTATAAATGGCACCTAGGAATCCCTCTCCCCCTTACTAATATGTCAACGTGCTAACAAAATAGCCTTGTAGAGGACAGTGTATGTACCTATTACAGTATGTGACTTCTTCCCTGAAAGAGAGGCCACCTCTGCAGTAAAGGATAATTTGAATTGTATTTTGCAACCGGAGCTACATTTCAGGAGAACTTCTGATAGTGGCAGTCAGAAAACTGGCAGGTTGAGGGGTGAGGAAGTGCTACAATCAGTATTCTTGATACTCAACTTGCTTGTGCAAGACGGGCTTCTCTGCAGATTCATGATGTCCTTTGGAACAAGGGTCTCAAGCTTGTGAAGGGTTTTTTATGTCATTGCAAAATACTAAGCCTGTTTTTCCTTTTTAGAGAATCTTGCTAAAGGCTGTCTTCACTCTGGTTTGCAGCTTCATTCAATCACATTCTGTTTTTGCTCTTTTAAAGGTTTGGTTTCACTGCAGTATAACTTTCAGCATCTGTAAGAACTCTCTGCGGATCGCTGAACAATAGCGGGGAGCACAAGCATTGCCAGCTCCGCACGAACTGAAGCCTGTACTTCGAAATCTTCTGGGCCTTAATGCATCCATCTAACTTCGAGGTCCTGATTGATCAGTGCTGGGAATAGCATCAAATTCCAGCTAGTTGTGATGTGCCAGGTCACGATTAAACTGTCTCGTTTGGGAAGGGGGAAGGAAAAGGAGATGAATAAATCCATATTTTGCAATTCCTTAAAAAGGCAGGAATCCTGTAGCTCTACAGGTGTGGAATAATTTTGGCCACTTATTCCTTAGTGCCTCAGAGCTTTCCTAGGCTGAAGTCAGCGAGGAATGGCCTTATGGGATCAAGCTGTTGTTAGGGAAGTTGGGATATGGCTCTGCATCTGATTTTTGTGTATGAAAACCAAAGTGGTCAAAGCTGGTTTAGAAAAATTCTGAACTCTTGTCCAAGCTGTGCCCTTGCAAACCGTGCAGTAATATTGCAAATAAAAGCTTTTGTACGTAACTTAAAATGCTATCTTTTTGTTTTCTGTTTACTGTTATTAGATGAGGAATCCCTTAGCTGGAAGAAAGACCTGACCTAAATGAATCCCTCTCAAATAAATGAATCCCATTAAGGTCTTGAGTATGCTATCTCAAAAATGTTTCTTCAAGAAATGCCTTTTTTTCTAAAATACTGAACTTTGGGGTTATTAGATATGTTAAATGCAGGTGTGGTGTAGTGAAACTTTAGCTCAGCATAAAAATAATGCATTTCTTTGAATTTGTCCAAATGCATAAAACTTCTAAAGATGGAACTGCAGGTCAGAATTTGAATGTACTGCAATGTTTTGCTATGGAGGTGTGGTGTGACAGAATTTACAAACAAAAACAGAGCAAGTTTGTAGTTACATTTAATTATAAAGATGGTATCTTCTTGTGTCAAGTATTAGAAAATGGGAAAAGCTATTACAAAAAAAAATGAAGAAAAGTTATTTTCCTTTATATTGATAGGCTTATTTCTGAAGTTAATTTTAAAATGTATGGTCTACCTTTTCAATCAATTCCAAAGTACTATTTTGAAAGGTGCTGATGAATTGCTGAAACAACAGAGTGGATATTCTGCTATTATAATGTTTGCTTCTTAATTTATTTGAGTTGAATATTTAATATAGGTTACTACTTGCTTATCATACATAATGTTACAATTAATTGCCACCTCTGTTCTCTGTCTTTTCTCCCCCCTCAACTTTGCTTAACTTTCCCGTCTAAGGATTCCTGAAAATAAATCTCTCTGGAAGCTTCAAAATAATTAGTCTTTTGACTTTAATAGTAGACATTGACAGAGAGATTTAGATGGGCTTTCCCTGAAGTTTAAATTCTCCTCCATCCTTTACAGCAGAATAGTATGATGTTACACACAAGGAACTGGAAAAACACATCTTTTTGCCCCATTACATTGCAAACTGCTCCTTAAGGAGAAGCTATTAGAAACAAATTGCATTTAAAAAAACAACAACTTTATTTTTCAAGAAAAAAGAATGTGCTGCAAAATCTGAACTTTTAATGACATTTATATTTTTTCCTTAATTCTTATCTATGACTGAGATGAGGACTGAATGCATATTTAATATATTATACATATGGCATGTATTAAGCATATGTAGTACTGTTAAAGTAACTTGGGTTTTTTCTTTTTCTTGGGAGAAAACTTCCTGAAAAATTCAATGCACTATATTAGTAATCACTTGTAGACATAGTGTAAGGCATTTCTTAAATTCTTCACTTATAGTAATATAGATCTGCCTTTAGATGTTACAATCTCTAGATCATTTGTTGTGGTTAAGTTAAAATAAGTAATATGTGAAATATGGCAGTTAATAAACAGTTAATGTACAGGTGGTGTTTCAGAAAAGGTCCCATTGCATTGTTCTGTTTGGCAAGGTTATTCCCTTTCCAATTCATCTATCTGTAAACAACACTCAGATATGAAAGAACTGATTTATTTTAACGTGCTGCACTGCTGTTCCTGACCTATATTATTCTGAAACATCTGTTGCCCTGAATTTTTAGGTTTAGAAGTAGTCTAAAGCCTACAATATTTAGTCAGGTCTTGCATCAACTTTGTTGTCTGAAATTCCTCTTTGATGTTAATTTTGCTTGAATGATGACTTCAGATTTCAACTCTTAAAAAAAGGTCTTTCTTTCATTGTCTGAAGGTTTCAGTCCATTTCCCCCCTCCCCTTGTGAATTCAGAGATTTAGAATTATCTCAGCATTTTGGCCTGTTCCTCTCGGTCACTCAGCTGTGGCTCTGTTCATGTGTATCCTTTGTCTGTCTTTGGAACAGTGACCACCTGTTTACTCTTACTAGTGTGCTAATTATATTTTCAGGAGTCTCCTCATTTAGTCCCTTGGATACTTTGAAAAACATACTGAGTGATACTTCCTGAAGCCTCCAAAAATGTGGAGATATTTTTAAAAATCATACTTTTTATTCCTTTTAACGTAAAATCATGTTTTCCCATTTGTTTATAAATGTGTGGCTTGCAGGATTAGCAATGCAATGTATGCTTCCTTAAATAAAGTAATTACAGGATGTGTTGCTATTTAATCATTGAATTTGAACAAAATTCCTTAACTGATTAGGAAGATTGGGGTCCTTGGAAGTGTTTTTTCTGTCTCCATTTTATCCATGGATGATGACTTTTATTCTGATATGTTTTATTACGATTGAGATAAAACACCAAATGTGATGGGACTCGTAATCCCTTCTGGATGTCATTTGGTTTCCCATCCACCATTGCTTTTTGCTGCCCTGTGTTCCTCTGCACTTCAGTGGCCCAGCTCTCCCTTTGGTCTCCGACTGCCTCAGCTCCCTTCTCCTCCCCTATGTGTAAGTCTGGTTTTTGCCCTCCAGATCTCTGCAGCACACACTCATTTCCCATTGCCATTTCCTGACCGTGCTGTGTATTATATTGAGGTTTGGCCCACTGGGCTTCGAGTAGTTTGACTTGATGCCAGGGAAGCCATGAGAAGCGATGGGCTGGCTGGCTGCTGACAGCTCAATCCTGGGCGACGCAGCTGCAGGTAAATTTCATCCTCTGATGAGAGCAACCCTTTTTTTCCCTCTTTTTCATTTTTCCATTGGGAAATTTGACCTTTTTGAGAAAGAACAAACATGTCCTCAAAGTTTAAGGAAGATACAAAGTTTATACAATATTCTGATTGTAACAGCTTAGCAAAACCAGACAGTGGTGTATTTACCCCACTCTTAGATGAAATTTGAAAAGGTAAAAGAAATCCACGAACAACAGAGGTTCAATATATATGTTAACACCTAAACTAGTGTTCTGGTCTCCCTTCAAAGCTAGTGGAGGAAAATAGGCACTCTGGGCATGACTCACTTAAAGATGATGTCTAAAATGATGAGTGCTTATTTCTCAAAGGTGTAGGCATCTAAAGTTTGGAGTGTGTAATCACACTGGAGAATCCCTTTAGGGAACTTGAGCATTCCCTCTGGAGCAACAATCAATAGTAATTTTGTTTTTGAGAAACAAACCTTCTGATCTTTAATTACTGTGGTTTGGTCCCCCCCTCCCCCTTTCTTTTCAAAGCATCAATCTTTGTAATGAAATAAAGCAGAGTGGCTGAACAGATACAATTGATTCTCTTCCAGAAATGTTTCTGTATATTTTCCATTCTCTTTATGATGGGAAGTGTGAAGTTTTGTGAGGGAATGTTTGTGCTGTCTTAATGCTCTGCTAATTTGACCCTTATACACAACATAAACATTTTTGGCTGCAAGTGATGTGGATTTGGCCTCTGTTTATTTATGTTTATTCAGAAAATTGTAACTGCTAATTAGCGATCATGTCACACTGACAACAGAGCCATTTAATTTTGTTCTCCCCCTTTTGGAAGGGGGAGGGAGTGAGAGGAAGGAGGAGGGTTTAGAGATTTTAGCATAGCTTATTGTCTGCCCAGATGAGAAGCTTTGGTGCCCTGTAGCTTGTGTATTGTCCCATAGAGTTTTGGTAGCTTGACCCACTCTTCAGTCTCTTGACCCTTGTCTTTCTGCTCAAGCTTGTGCCTGTCTGATGCTAATTAGAGAGCTGTTTTCAGCTGTGTCCTCCTGAAAGCAGGATCTTGTCCAAAGACCGCATTGGTGGTCCCAAACAGAGTGATGCAATGCATTTTCCCAGTTGCCCTAACTGCCTGCACTCTGAGCATTTACCATACGAGACGCATTATGTAGTTATTAAGCAATGAGGTTAAGATACCAAGTGCTCAAACACTCTAGTCCTGGTGTGCTCTCTGACTAGCCAGATAACACATTCATAAAGGAATACGCTGGTGTCCCGCCTGTCCACGATTAAATTCTGTTTTAATTCTTTTAAACGTAGCTGTTGATTCAAAACACTGAGAGTGCTATAGAAAAGACAATTGTTGGAGATTCAAATAGTGCAAGACTTTTTGTCTGCTGGGCTGCCTTTGCATTCTTCCTGAAAGTAGTTCAGAGGAACTAATAGGCATTTGGTGTCAGGGCTTCACAGAATAACTTGAATATTTTGCAGCAGCTGGATGAATAGAGCGAAAAACAATGTATAAAATTACCCTTGAAGATCTGTTTCTATTCTTCGTTCTCAGAGGACTTGGTTAAAACTATGAATCTTGCCAATAGAATTTTAGGTTTCTGAATAATTACTGTGAAGTTGTTACGTTGCACCAATCCACGAGACTAGTCCGTAAGTATATTGTATACTTTGATAGAAAACGGACTTGCCCAAGTTCATCGTGGTAAGATAAGTATAGTCTTTACAAGTACATCCTGAGACAGCTTGGAAATCATCGGAACTAAACCTTCTGTTTATAGTTTTCTGGCTTTTTCATTGTGTCATGATATCATAATAATTTGAGGGAAGGTCAATGATGGTGTTGTTCAGAAACTGCAGATGGTTTGGGTTTTTTCCTGTGCATTTTTTTGTTTGGTTTTTTTTTTCTGTTGTTCTTTTATAGCTTGTGGTCAGTATTAGGAATGATGTGATAAAATTTGTCCATTATAGATGGAGAACCATTTTTAAAATCCAAATTACTTTTCAGTTAGGAAAGGCACAAAAATTAGTTTCTGTTATCTTGAAGACTGCACTATGTATTCATCAAATGTATAATTCCAGAGTACTTAAAACCAGCTGAAACTGAGTTTTATATGCATATTTACAGCTGTGTAAAGTTTACTCAGTCAAGGAAATACAGTCTGCAAAACTTTAAAAATGTTTTTACATTTGGAAGTTTTACTTCCAGAAATTTTCGTTAGCGAGACCTCAGTGCTTTGTTGAATGAAGTTTTTGAGCAAAGAAGACCATGCACAGTCCCTTTTTAATTGGGAGCTGTGGGCCTTATTATTTGGAACTGATTAGTCAATGCTAAAAGATTCAGTCAGCTAAGATGGAAAACTTACTTTCTTGCTGAATAGTTTTCAAAATTGCAAATAGCAACCTAGAATGCAGCAGGTTAAGGGTGATTATTATTGTGTTAAAAGTTTGTTGGTACATTTGAATATTTAGAGAAACACTATAATAAGTAGGATGCCAACGGGATGGAAAAAAACATCTCCTTGTCTTGAGTCATCTTGTTTGTTCATCAGGTTGAAAAATTGCTACATAGAAGAAAAATTATAGTAGTAAAATCTTTGTAGCGTGTCTATCTGTGATTTGTAATGCAGAAATGTGGATTTCATGTGTGTGCTTTTTTTTCGAGTATCTTTGCTGTGAGTGATTACTGCTGAGCTTTCTGTGATCCTATCACAGCCCCAAATTGCTCTTAAACAGGAAACTTTGTCCGATTGTTTTTAAAAAAGAGTGCTTTGGCTGATGTATTTGGCATGTACCTTGTCTGTGACTATAGTTATAAGATATCTTATTATTAAGTGAACAAGAGGAAAAACTGCAATATAGAAAAATGTCATGACACATAAGGTCTCTTCAGGTGTTTTTAATCACAGCGCTGCTTTCCTCTTCCTAAAGCAGCATGGAGCTTTTCACCCCTTCATCACTCTCTGGTTTACAGATATCTTCTTGAAGGTTACTTTGCTTCCAGAGAGCTTCATTTTTACTATAATAAAGAAAGAAGCAGAGCTAAACTCATCTCTACTTAGAACCCATGACTCGTAACATTGTTTTGTTTTCTAGTAACTGAACGTTTCTGTAAAACATACAGTATTTTTAAATGTTGATTTGAAAACTAGTATGCTGATGCCATTTGATGTAAAGGCCAGCTTAATAGTTTGTTTAGAAATTTTATGTTCTACCTACGTGGGAAATGTACCCAAATGTTTTGCCTCTAAAAATGAGCAAAACTATGTAAAGAGTGCTGTGAAAAATCTCTGGTTTTATGAGCTAAATATAAAGTTAGACTACCTAAAGGTTGTTTAAAAAAAAAAAAACAAAACCAAAACAGCCTGGAACTTGGGTAATGATAGCCTTTGTAAATTTTTTTTATTTTACTGCAACTGTGGATGTTGTTCTTATCTGTATTGCTAATGTTTCCTAGTCTTACTAAACTATTTGAGTCAATATTCTCCAAGAGTTAGTTTCCCCTACTCCACTTTCTTGCTTCTACTGTGAAAACTCTTTTTTTTCCCCTTCTAAATTAGAGAGCTGTCTTCCCCCACTAGTTTTGTGTAAAAGCATTGTTTCATTATTCCTGCTGCATTCTGAATGTTTTATTTATTTATATATTTCTCCAGTGGAGTGGGGTTGGAAAAGGTCATTAAATAATTGGGCATTTTCCATCCCTTTTTTCTCACAGTAAATCAGGTCTTAATGCTCAATTACTCTGCAGCTATTCAGGCTATTGCAGAGTAGGTATGAGCCACTACATTCTAATTTGGCAGTATTTTAGAATTTCTCTACTGGCTTTTCTACTGACACTTCTGCTATTGGTATGAATGACTTAATGATGTAAGGAAAAGAAGAGTCAAACCTGTGATGTAACGGAAGCTTTTCTTTAATACTAAATTTCTAAACGTGCATCTTCTGCTACAGTGCCTGTGTCTTCAGGTCATTGTTTGCAATGCCTTTTGAATGGCTGTGTATAAAATTATGAATAAGCCTTTTAAGTTAAAGAGAGTAAGTTCTATGATGATAATTATCAGCAACATTTGACTTTTAAACATTTCCCCCGTTGACACTGATTTTCATATTATAGCACTTAAAAAACAGAAAGTCCATTGTACGTGGCAGTTTATCGTATTTAATGCTAGCTTGTACAAATTCTAACCTCCAAGCTGTCATTTCTGTAAAAATTTTCCCAGCATTCTTTGAAGATAACCTTTTTTTCTCCCTAATAAGACTGTACAAATGGTCATACTAGATCAAATTGCATATCCATCTAGCTTAAAATTTTGTACACAGAAGTGAACAGCAGGTGAGTAGGGGTGTGTATGAGAGCAGAGGAAAACGCGGTGATACTTTCCTGGACCCTTAATACCAAAAAGCTCTATTTTGAATCTGCTCTGAATGCTCATTAGAGCACGTGTTAGAAAAAGTAAAGCTAAAACTTCATTTTGTTTTCACTTCCTATACACCATTGATTATTTACACATCTTTGTCCTTGTGGCTTTTTGTTGGAGTGGGAGACGGACCCGGAGTAACGATGAGTCTCAATATGAGTATGATCATTCTCCCTTTATTCAAGTTTTCACACAGTATATATAGACAGGCAATAATAGCACGCGCTAGCGGAAGCGATACG
>KZ505635.1:3663437-3683354 GCA_002844005.1 Limosa lapponica baueri
TGTAAATAGCGCAGAGCAGAGTGCTAGTTTTTAACCTGTCTCTGTTGGGAAGCACAGCCAGGTGGAGGACCACTGACAAGAAGATGGGGCAGTGTGTATTAACACCCAGCGTTGGTCCTTTTGGCCAGAACTATTTTTTCTGGTAATGAAGATGCTAGTTTTTGTGGTTTTTTTTTTTTTTTTTGTTACTCAGCTAATAATTGTTGACCTTTACAACCTGATTCAAAGTTCACAGCAGTTAAAGCAATCTCATTGCTCTCTGTGGCTTTTTGGGTTATGGCAGCAGCAAAGGCACTCAGACTCCTTGCCCTTTCATTTGGGAACTGTGATTTCATGTGGGCTTCCTGTTCTGTGAGATGATTGCTCTGAGTTAGCTTCATTCAAAATTGATTACAGAAATGACAAGTTGAGGCTGTCCGTGCTTTCAGTGTGCTATTCAGTGCCTATTAAGCGTTTGTCAGGCTTTTTGTAGACAGTCTGTCAACTTTAAAAATAAAAAATGCATATATTTAGTATGGTCAGTGGGGATTTAGCTAAACTACTCTTATTAACATTAACTGAATGCCTTTAGTATTTATATAGTATTTTACACTTTTGAAGTGCTGTACTAACATTAATTAATTTTCAAAACACCCCTGTACAGTGCTGTAAGTGAGAAACTTGGTGGCTAAACACCCATCAGCAGTACTGAGAACGTCCCCACAAGGGTATAACAAAATGACTGAACAAGGACGTTCTACATTAAAAACCAGTTTAATTTAGTTTAACCTAATTCACTAGCTCTAACTTTTGTTCATGCAGAACAGTAGATGACTGTGCTTGCTTTTAAGACTTCTGGCCCTCCTGGGCATAATGGGACAGTAGTATGAAAGAAACAATTCCACTTTTCTTTTCTCTCCCCCCCCCCCCCCCCAAATTGTGCTGACTGATTTAATGGGTTTGTAGTACCTAGACAGAGGGACATTGGAAGGTGTGAAGTTCATACGTACCTTAAAAAAACATAAAACAACAACGTACTTGATGATAGACTTGCTGATGTAATCAGAGAAAAGTAGAGGGGTGCATGTTCACAACAGCCCACAGTCAGATTTGAAAGTTTTCTGATGTGGATTTAGGAGCAAGATTTCAGAACTTGGCATGAAGAAATTCATAGCCGGACTATTAAAAGCTGACATCATCCAAATGGGTAGGTTATTTGAAATTTTGATCACCTGCTTAATAGAGTGGTTAAGTTCCTAAGAGCCAACACTGCATTACACATCAACACTTGATAAGAGAGGGCAGCACCTCTGTCACTCAATCCAACTATCAACAAGGAAAAAACATTGTTTTCCTCTAAATTGGTTCATTTCTAGTTTATTATAGCATCTGTTAAAAAGCAACCAGCCCTTACCCCACCTTCAGTTGTCCATAAATCCACCACTAGCAAAAAGTAGGGTAAAAAGAAAAAATGAAGAATGTTTAAAAAGTACTATTCCTTTTAGTTGTACTAAAATGTTTTTTCTTTTTTGCTATTAAAGAAAATATGGGGGAAAAGAATCCCTCTGCTTTAGTAGTCAAAAGGATAACCTCTGTCCAACATTCAGTTTCAAGTAGTCAGGCCCTAACTCTTCTTAAACTATTCCCTTTCTAAAATGAACACTTTTTTCTATAAATATTAAAAAAGTTACCATACTTGGTAAATCTCTGCAGAGCAAGGTGATAGTAGGAGTGAAGATCAAGGCAGTTACATACCAGTCTTTTTGTTTAGATTTATTTTCGACCTCTTGGGCTGAGGAAGTCACTGTGTAATTTGTCAGGGAAAGGTTTTCCGTCACATAATTTCTTTTCCTTCCAAGCTCATCTGTGACTCTCGCAGCCACTTCCTCCTCTGTTTCTAAAGGTGCACAGGAAAGCTATGAAGTGTAGCATCGTTTTGTGGGCTAAAAGGAAGTTTACACGTACTTATTTCAGAATGGTTTTGCAAGGGAGGAAAATGGCATAAAGGCATCTTCCCCCACTTCATTTTGTGCATTGTAAAATCAAGCTTTAGCTTCATGAGAGCCATCAGAACCTAAGGACTGATGCAGAACAGCTAAATTGGGAAATTGTGTTCAGTGGAAGAAATATGTGTGTCTGTGGCTGTATGCCTGTGTGTGGCTTTTCTTTTAGACAAGCTAATTTCACTCAGTGGGGTAATCAAAGCTGAAAAAGGGAGGTGGAAACTTTCTTTTAAAAGTCATTTGTAAAAAAAATTCCAAAATATTTATTGGATGGAATTGATGTTTCTGAGAAGAACTATCATATATTTGGGCAACTTAATGGATTTGTGTGGCAATTTCATTTCTTCAGCGGGGAGAAGTAATTGTGTTAATTACTGTGTGGTCTTTTTTCCCCAATATGGTTTAGTAATCCTACATTCTTAGATGGAAATGAGAGAATACAGAAGTCAAGAAAAAAAAAAGCAGCAGGAGGGGGGAAATGTCTTTTAGTCTGATGTAGAACTGGAGAAATGTTAAAGGCTTTGGCTACTTAGAGCAGAACAAATCTGAACTCTTACAGCAGCAAAATACTTGAGGCTCTGAAACTGTAATTCTCAAAATTACAGTGCTGAAAGCCAGTTTGTCCCATTATAGTATTGAATGTTGTTGTGCATGAAAGCATCACTTATAATAGAAAAATGTTACTGAATGTTAGATTGCTGCTGCTGTAATTATCTTCCTTTAGATTATCTTTGTTTGTCTAGATGACTCTTAAAAAAAGAAAATCAGCCAATAAAGCATCATTCATGTAAAAAAAATTCTTTAATGGAATATTTGTCTTGGAATGCCTGAATTTTTATTTATACTTACCACTTTAACCCATGAGCTAAAGCTCTCAGAAACCTAATAGGTTGGACTTTTTCTCTTGAACACTAGTTTCTAGTGGCTGTTATGTTATTGTACCATTCCCTAGAAATCAGAACTAGAATATTGGTGAATATTTTAGTTGTTTGGATTAAAAAAAGAAAAATCCCCAACAGATGTATTTAAGTTATTTTTCTCTAAGACAAGATCTCTTTTGCTTTTAGAAAGGCGTTGACAGATTAGACAATATTAATGGCAAAACGAGGAGATGCGAGTTTGCATCATAATATCCCCTTGGCAGTGAATATTGAAGTTCAAAAGATGATTTCTGTCATCTGACTGTAACCACACTTGCAAAAGGGCTAAATGGCTGCTTAAAAAATAAACCACATCGCTTTATTGAGGGTGTTGAAAAGTGGTGTTCTGTGTCTTTATGATTCTAGCTATTATGTCAGTTTTACTACTGCTAACCCTGCAGAACAGGTACAGTCATGAGGCTGAACTGGTTCATACATCATCTAGAGAATTGCTAATGAACTTCCAGCTGCCAAATTCTGCCTGCAAATTAAAAGTATAGCACAGTTTCACCTTGTTGATGTGTCTGTTTAATATTCTGCTTTGCCTTTTAATTTCTAATGAATCCACTTGCTGCTCCAAAGCCTTACTCTTGTTTTTATGTTCAACTCAAGGTGGTTGTCCTGTACATTAATTTTGAGTGTTACTGGTTTGGGCACAGTAGATGTACTCCTATGCATGTCTTGTTGATATCTGTAATGTTTAGCACTGCATTATATAAAATGTCACTGCAGTTGGAATTAGCCCACCAAACTTTTGCTCCTAAGTCATCACAAAATAAGCTTCAGAGGGGAACAGCTTGATTTGTAGATCCCTGGTTGATTTTGTGGAGCTAACAGTTGGAGAGTGGTAACTTTTTTTTTTTGTGAGCACATTTGATCTGGATTAGAAGACTATAAACCTAGAACCAAACAGTCATTTTCACATTTGCTTTTCCAAGAAGCAGCGCTCTTTCATTTCTGGTTAAATGACACATAATTAAACAACTGTGACAGATGAGGGAATATATCTATGTCCAATTATGAATTCCTCTGTTTTATAAATAGGAGTTCTGATTGCAGCCATCAGTGTGGATTAGAACTTCCATTGTGTAGCAGAAAACAGGCAATGCCTGAGGACCTGAAAAAGGGACTTAAAGGGACTTGTCATCAATGGGGAGCTGTATGTCTGTAGAACATGGGTTGCTGGAGGTGGCCATTTGTTTTTACCTGATTTCCGTCCTTGTGGGAAATCCTAACAGAAGGGTAAGAACAATGAAAGTTGTGTTAAACTGTTTTTAAAGAGGGATGCTGTCATAACACAGGTGTTCTAGGATTGGAATCCAGTGGCTCCGTGGGAGAAATAGGGGTAGACAGAAACTGGCTTCCCTGAGTTGTAATTCTAGGTGACAACTTCATGGTCCCTTCCTATCTTGTCTTTCCTTCTCCTCCCAAACGAATCATGAGTTTGATAACGGGAATGGATGAAGTTTGAGTGATTCAGGATTTGTTCTGGGATCAGGGGCGGGATTTCACTGTTCAAGGAAGAGGGTGGTAACTAAGCAGGGGCTGGATTCTGCCATGGTCCAGCCCGATGGGAATATGCAAGATTCGTTGTGTTTGTGCTGTTCTCCAAAATTAAGACTCGCCATTAGAGAGACTGTAACAAAAATCTTCTCTGGCTTTCCCTCCCTGACATCAGCTGATAAAACGAGGCCAAAGTGTTCATAGGTAGCTCTTTGTTCAGAAAAGCTAACAGCACCTGGTTTTTAGGAAATCAGTTGCGATACAATAAAAATTTCACTTTTGTATGAGGAGCTTCTTAATATATGATCTAATTAATCATAATAACCTTTGACTTTATCTTTGTAATATAGAGCTTTGCACTGTCTTCTTCACTGTAAATCGATACCTGTGAAAGTAGTTCAAATGTTATTAACTGCTAAGTGCGTTGCTCTTTCTGAGTTGTTTGCAACTTCTCTACTGGAATATTTCTGGCTATATGCAAAGAACAGTTTATCCACTTAAGCAAGGTTTTTTATATTAATGCTAAGTAGGCAAGCCACTGAAATGCCTATGAAATATGTAGAAAGACTACGTGTACAATATTATATTTAGAGGGAGATCTTCCCATATTTGTGAGAGTTTCTAAAGTGTTGGAGGGACATGCCAATATTTGAATACTCTATTTTTTCCTATAAAATCACCCTCCTAAAACCAAGGAGTAATTTTAGGTGGATATCAACACCAATGGACCAGCTTGCTTTGTTTTCTTTCCAATCATGGATATCTGGGAGTATATACTTAGACCTGATCTGAATGGCAGGGATGAAGGACTCTGCACTTAAAAGTCTGTTTGTACATCACACCAATGAAGTTCTTTATCTCCCACAGCTGAAAAAAAAATACATGCTTGTAATTTCCTAGTAGAAAAAAACAAAACAAAACAAAAAAACCAAGCAGAAGCCTAAACCTAAAAAGCCTAATTATAATTAATTGAAAAGTTCTCTGCAGAAGCTAGTGGAAGCAATTTGCATAAATTCTCATTACGGTGAATAATATATTTTCTTCAAGATCCATTAAACAAGCTTTAATCAGTTGAGCTTGAAAAATACCACCATGAAACTTCAGTTTAAAAGTCATTACACAGCATCTAAAGTAAGTTCTGAAAAATTACAAAAACGTATCCAGGAGACATCAGCATCCTTCAGACAGTAAGAAGCCATGTAATAAATACCAAGAGGAAGGGTGGATTGTTGTTCCTGGCTTTAAGTTAATTCCACAAAGACAAAACATGCCTGGTGGGAAGGAAGCCTTGTGTCGCCAGCACAGTGGGGTGTCGTACCAGAGTTGAGGTATCTGCAAACTACTTCTGCTAGTTTCAAGAAGAGAACATGAGGAACTGGCAGGTATGCCACAAGCTGCAGTATCCACCACCTCTACCTTATGTAGTGGATACCCTACTGCAGGTTTGGGTTTCTTTTTTCTTTTTTAAACAGTTAAGCTGAGCTGGCCATTAAAACATTTATTGATGTATGCAACCTAAACAATTTTGTGTATTTCTATCCACTTTTACTCTTCAGGATGACTTCAGATGCGGCCTTTCAAATCACAGGTTCTAACTGGTCAGATTTGTTGCTGTTACTCTGTGTTTAATGAACAACTTTCCGAGTTAGTCCATTTGGTGATAGGAGCTGTGTGAAATTCACTTTAGAGCAACTGTTATCTTTTAGCAATCTTTTGTGTGCCAGGAAAGGCGGAGTGGCAGAACTCAGTTTCTGCTGTTCTTGGCAATGCTTTCCTCTCTCTATTTAAGGCCATAAAGAAATGAGCACTTAAAAAAATAATTCTACAAATAAATAATAATTCTGGTTTACTAATTGATTTTTATTATTGCTGAGAGGTGCACTGGATTTCTTCCTTTGCTATTAGTGAGCAGTCATGCTTTTGTACCCTTTTCTGTTGCAGGAGCCAAATTTAAAGCTTTAGACGTTAGCACTGAATCAACTTTCTAAAGCAGCAGTTCCTAAATTGCAGCATACGTTTTATACACACTTGTATAATTTATGACTGCTCAAAGTGGTAGTTGGCCAAGCTGGAACCGGTACTGCTAGAATTGGTACCTGCCAACCTTTATTGGTACCTGGTCAAATAAAAAATAATCTAAATTTCGTCTCTGTTCTAGAACATTTTGCTTGCTACTTTCTTCTGTTTGATGTTTACAGTCTAAAATACAGAGATGGGGCCATGAATTTCAGGGTGGATCAGGATGACTACTATTAGCGAGTTCTAAAAACTTTGTTCTCTTTATCTGTATCAATTTAACACTTGCTGTCTTTGGGAGAGACCTTTTATAGTAAAAAGCAGTACCACTGGCAAGAAAATAGAGTAGTAAGTATAGCTTTTTGTGTTATTTGTGCTCACAAATTTGTGCTCACATATTTCCTCCTGCTTATCATTAGGCATAGCCTTTTTTCCTTGTGAATTTGTCGTATTCGAGAGAGCTCAGCTGTACAGGTAGAAATAGGATACACAGATACACTGATGTTTGCTTGTATTATGGAAACGTCCCTCAATTAAAAAAAAAAAAAAGTAAAAAGTTTGAGGCTTTTGCAAGAAAATGTAATTCATGATTACTTTTGTGGCTCTGGAGCCCAGATTGAGAAACAGTTTGTTTGTTTATTTAGTAGCAGTGTGTCCTTAAGACTACCGGCAAATGCCAGTTATTTTTGAATGTTCAAATCAGAATTTGTCCCCACATCATTGTGGTATTCCTGATTATATGAGTTAGCTGTTACAGCTTCTCTTTGTGACCCTGGAGAAGAAAGAGAAAAGGAAGTTATTTTGTTTGTTTATTTAAAAAACCCCAATTATTTTACAGTATGGTGACTTGAAGTACTTTCTTTGTTTTCTGATAATTGCCACCATTATTTTTTATTTTATTATATTGCACAGTTTGTTTTTTAGTGTATTTCTTTTGGCTTTGTAACAGCATTTAGGTTCTTTATCTTATTATTGTAATTAAACTGCACCCAAAATGTTGCATGACTCATCTGTAGAGGAAAATACATACTAAAATATCTCGAGATAAACTCTGTTTTGATGTTTTTTCCCCGCTGCTTCAATTTGATGTTTTTACGTCTTGTTTAAAGAGCTAGTATCCCAAGGCTGATGACTGGTGTATGCTAAGATTTGGCTGAACAGTTCCGTTAAATATTATGGGAGGTCTATAAGTGATGGGTGGCCCAATACCCAAAGTCACCATTCTATTCAAATAAACGCACAATGAAAGTATGTGCAAGACCTTTAACTCTTACAGGAGCTTGGCTGCGTGCCATGCTTCTGACTTAATGGAATGGCTGATTTCAGGGTTGCCTGGGGCCACAACCACAAATAAGCATATATATCTCTGAGGTCATTGAAACCAATTTTATTATTTTCATAGCTATTGGAAATAAGTCACCTGGCTTGATTTATACATAAAATTGGAGAATATCAACCCACAGAAGTGACCTTTAATTTAAAACTTTCTTCTGTTTTGTTGGCCTGTAATATTAAAATAACAGCAGCTTGGTTCTCTAGAAATACTGTTTTATCTTTCTCAGTAGTTGATGGTTAAGCATTTGCTGTAAGTTTGGGATTCAAGTTGAATGTCTTCATGTGCAGTGGTTCTCATACTCAGCACTGCCGCAGTTCCCAGTTCGATTCAGTCCAGTTTCCAGGGGTGGCACTTCAAACAACCAGTGAGCTTGAAAACATGATGGTGAGGTTTTGAGTTCCTGTGGGCTCCCAGTGCCTCTCATGAGCCAGGAGCTGCCTCTGTTCCACATTGTTTTCTGCAGGCTTTTGTCTTACAAGTCTAGGATTGAGAAGGAACTAGAGGGACTGATGAAGTTGATTTGAATGAGGTGTGCACGGCAGATCACATATATCATCTGGGTACATTTTTCTAAAATAGTTGGATAGCAATAGCTTACTATCTCAGTATTTCTTCAGGTTTCATTAAAAGAAACATGGCTGTCTACACTGAAATCTTCATATGCCTTCAGTGCTACATTGTGTTAGTGGATGGGATGTGTGGGTTGGATAACTGTATTATTTATTGGCTATGTGTCATAATTAATTTCTCAGTGTCTTTCTGTGTAATACAACATGTTAGGAACCTGGGAAATTTATGATGCAAACACAGCATTGTATTATTCCAAACAACTAATTTCCTGTGGCGAGAAATAAATCTTGAATTCCCCATTACTTTGTAGCAAGATCAATGTAAAGCCTTAGAAAGAGAAGCAAGTCTCATAGAATAGAAACTGCTTATTTCTTATGTTACTTTAGGTTGGTTTTAGTATCCAGAAATAAATACATCTTACTGTTTTATATGGTATGGCAAACTAGAATTTTCTTCATTAAACTTTCAGTGGCTTGTAATGCCATGGAAGACAGCAAAGAGGGAACCTGGACTCTGAAGAAGTAACATTCCCCAACCTTGTAGGTAGTGGGTATGCGCTGTAGTTTATGTAAGGATTCAAATGGACTGTTGCCCTTTGGAAAAAAAAATACTCTTTCTTAAATGATATATATATATATATATATAAAACACATGTAGATCCCTAGTAGAAAACAGGCTTTGTTCAAGCTCCGGCATGTGAAGTTGAAGCTTCTTCTCTCCAAGGAGAAATTCTGTATTTCTTCTGTCCTTATGCGAGAAGCTGAGATATTTGAAGAGAATACATTTGCCTTGTCAACAAATGCAACAACACAGTACCCACTGTCTTTCTCTTTTTGAACTCTTAATGTGCTGACTGACCTCTCCAGGCAGTCAGTTCTCTGGTTCCTTTGGGTCACCTTCATTGCACCTAGTTGCATGTGTTTCTCTTAATCTACCTGTGATTTTTTTTCCTCATATTTGAAGTTTCTTCTTGCTGTGACCTCAACCAGTCCTCCTTTGAGTAGAGAATGCAAAATTATCACTGTCCATTAGCAAAGCTGGAATCTTGACTGGAAACTGGAAACTGACTTACAGTTTCTGTTGTAATAAAAGACTATACATGAATTGTTTCTCCACAAACTATTTCTGTGTTTGAAGTAGACTACTGAAAGGTGAAAACCGTTCACTTTTTTAAAGCTTTCAGTAAGTTTAAAGCTTTGTGTTCGATCAGCTTTCCTCTGTGGGTCTCTTTAGGCAAAACTTATTGTTGTGGTTGTCTAAGGGACAGTTATGAAATATCATAACCTTTTGCGTCACTCAGGTTCCTCATCTACCAGGAAAAATGCAGTCCTCCGTTGTGCAGCTGTCAAGGATCGTTGGACTTAAGTGTTACAGTAAGGAAGTTAAGCCTAGCAGTTAAATATTGGTTTGATCTTCCAGTAGGCCTTCAGATCTTCATTTTTTTTAAAAGGATACTTCTTAGGAAAGTTAAAGCTGCTTAAAATAAATAAAATGGCACACAAATCCCTAGTGGAGAAAAGCGCAAGTTGTTGGCTAGGATAGAATTGGACTTGAAAATCTGGCATCGTTTCAATTCAAGGGTAGCTGCTTTTTGTAGTTCAGCTTGATTTGACTTAGCTGTAATGGTATCGTCAGGAAGGTTGGTCAGGTACGTGATTCTGGCAATGGCTTCAGTTTACCCGGATTGTCATCTGACATCCTTCTTACTGCCTGCCTCCCAATGGCTGCTCTAAAACATAGAAAGGAATGGTTTCTGGTTGTTTTGGTGTTGTGCTTGGAAGCTAAAAAAGGTCTACTAAAGGCTATAAAAGCTTATGCCAATCGCAGTTGATTATAAGACCCTTCTAGTTTCAGTGACATAAATTGGAGGTTATTCCAATACTAATGTGGATTAACAGTAATGTAGCAGAAATCAGAATTTGATCCTGTGTGTTCTGATAATATAATTCAGCTGATTTATAATTTCCTGACTTTTTAGCTCAATCTTTGACAGCATCCAATAAAATCCTTGAGAACATACTTGGTGCGGACTTGCATATAATGGCAACTCTAAAGCCCATATTTTCTTTTACAAAATAGCTGTGATTGGTCCTTTCGATGTCGCTCTCGAACTGTTACCTACTACCTGGGTGCTCTTAACCAAGCAATTAAGAGGAAAAAAAAAATATTTTAAGCATTGCCATGGTTTCAATTTCTAGTGTTTCATAATTGTTATGGCGTGCCACAAAAGTTGGTTTACTCTAGTACGTTCCTGCATCTGGGTAAGCTTATTGAGGCATAAAGATGAAGCAAATCAGTAAAACTCATTTGAACCTTTTTCAGTAGGATCAATGCCTTCCAAATGGGTGGGTGCCAGTCTGCTCTATTAAAGTACGTTTATGTAGGGCATCCCACAGTGCTCCTGTAGAGAAGTTGGAGAGCTGGAAAGAGCATAGTTCATTCATCCAGGACTACGCTGAACAGTCACTCTATTCACTAGAAGTTTTTACACATCTTTGTGAGACCAAATATTTTCTGGATTGTTTTACTTTTTGGTAGAATTTAATTTTTATAAAAATTGGTTTTGACATAAGTCTGTAACAAGTTCTTTTTTTTTTTTTCTGCTAAAAAAATCATATATAAATATATATATATATATATATAAAGTTTCCAGGAATTTCTCTGACATGGCTATGGCAACACCTAAGGATAAAGTCTAACTCCGTCTGTCACAAGTGCTTTCTAGCCGTATTTTAGCCCTTCTATATATTCTGTAGAAATTTTGCTCAGTAGGAATCTGAGATGGAATAGTGCTGCACTATTTTTAAGTTGGAATCCTCTGAGAACGTACTTCACATATTTTGGTTGATTCACTAGTGAATCTAGTAAAACTAGAGTAAACTGTCATCACAGAGAAATGTAAGCCTTGAGTTTTATCTCAAGTATATGTTAAAGTTTCTTGCAGCTTTTCCCATCAAGTTAAGCTTGTTTTGTTTTGTGGGTTTCCACTGAAATGGCAGTACATCATCTTTGGTTAGTGATTGTGTAGCTGGACATTGGAGCTGACTCAGAATAAATTTTAATCCTCAGGAAGAATTCTCTTGCCCTAATATTATTTAGTATCTGGCTATAAATAGGGCGATGACCACAATCACCTGTGACTGCATATCAGTGAAGTTGATAAACTAGACTAGGAAGACCGTAATAATTCTGAAGACCAGTTCCATCTGCTTGGTTCCTTGGACCAGACTGATTTCAGGAAAGAAAAAAATTTAAGCATCGTGTTTTCACTTACCTCTATATTTGGAAATTACTGTCTAAAATGGTACCTTTTGGTAGTGTGTTAAGTTAATATATTTGTGGACAGTCTTTCATGTACATAATTGGGCAACTTTTGAAGGCCGTTATACTAAAAATGCAAAATATCACAAGAAAAAGATGCTCTAGAGTTCTAGCTTCTTGCCATACAAAATAGTCTTTTAAGGACTCAACACAAATATTTGCAAGATACCAAAATGTACTAAACCTGAATGGAAAATGCTTGTTCTCTACAATATTATTTAAAAAAAAAATTCCCCACAAATCTGCTAGCATGATAGCCTTTCAGTAGGAAGCAATGAGAGGTGTACAATTGGTGTCAGAACATTAGTTTTATGCTTTTATGCATCTTATGGTGGGGCTGAAGGGAGGAAGGAGGAGACTTTGGAGATAGGAAAATTTTAGGTGGGCACAAATTCCAGAGCTAATAGTTCATAGTGTGGCGTGGTCTCTGCTTGGCATTTCTGTGGATAATAAAATCCAGGGTGGTTCTGACTGCTCTCTGAATCACTTGATTCTTACAGTGAAAAACATGAATATGACCAATGATAGCTGGGTCTATGACTGGGTTTTTTTCCCCCTCTTCCCCCAATAAGGACAATTTTTCAGTGTGAGTTCTAAAGCCAGTATAAAGGTTAAATTGACCTCTGTGTGTATGCATACACCAAATTGTTTTCACTAAATAGATTTTGAATAACACCTTTCAGTTAAACCAGTAAAACTTTAAGTTTAGATCAGACCTTGGTTAGTGAAAGGTTTTTTTGGTGTTTAAATACAAGGCTTGAAGAAAGGAACTTAGACAAAATAACTTGATGCTTTTCTTTATCCTCCACCACCCTCCTCACCCCCACATATAAAAAGAAGAGTGTCTGTATGTAATGTTGTGGTTCAGAAATTTCTCCTCTACTCATTATTTCTATATTTGTATGTGTACGTGTTCCTGGGTATTCTCTTCAGTGCTTCACTAAAAATAAAAGTCAGAGTGCCGCCTAAAAATTCTTTCAGGCTATAAATTTAGACTACACAAGAGGCGTGTGTTTAGGCATAATTATGTACAATCTCCTTGAACTTTCTGAAACTGCTGTGTCAAAAAATAGATTGAAAGGAAAAAAAAATGGGTAATTTTTCAAAAATTAAATTACTGAGCCTTTTTTCTCCGCATAGTCTGCCACGTACTGAAAAGAACAGAGAAGTGGATGGTCGTGGGACTGATGTATGACTAAAACTGTTCCATAGTGGTACCTGCATAGTGTGCCTCTATTTTCAGATAATGGCTTAAAATGTATGTGTCTTGGAAAGGAGGGTTGTCAAAAAAAGTAGTTTAGTATTCATATAATTAATTGGGTTAAAAAACTCAACATGGCTACTCTAAGTATTGCACTCTCAAGCCTTAAAATGTCTGCCCTTGTATTATTGTGAGCTGCTGTATGGAGAAATGGCAAAAATTATTCATGTTTTATTTTTTCAAAGGAAAGTGAAGAAGAGAAATAGTATAGTGCCATATTCTACTGCAGAACAGTAAATCTAATAAGGCCTGCTGGGCCCACTTTTATCATCTAAAGTAGATTTGAAAAGGGCAGCAGAGGTTCCAACTATAAATTCTGACCATGCTTCTGAAGCTGGTATTACACACACATATATATATATATACAAACATATATATAAAAAATAAACAAATCGTGAGTTATTGCCAGGTAGTAGTTTGGAACTGAAGAATATTTTAAAGAATAACTTTGAATGTGTGTTTGAAAGAACATGTTATCAGGTAAATCCTAAGTACCTTGAAGTCTTAGAGGAACAGAATTTGCAATTTAGTGTTGTATGGTGTAGTCAGGAGAAAAAGTAGCTTATGAAACAGCTGTGAGAACAGCAAAAAGCATTTTCTGGTTTAGGCATTTCAGAATTTTTTTCAATAAATGTATTTTCACAGCCCTACTGTACATGCTGTGGTGAAGAAACTCAGGGAGCAGACACAAAGACAGGAGCCCTTCTTCTCCATTTTTATCTGCTCCCTCCTGAGAGGAAACTGATGGTATCCCATTGTTCAGCATCAGAAAATATTAATTACTTTTCTCACTTCCCTCCAGCATGCGTTTTTTACCTATGCATGAATAATCAAGTAGTACTATGCTAGGCAGTTGGTATTAATTAGAGTTTCAAATTTCACATAGTCCATCTTTTAGTGTTTGTGAAGTCAGCCTAAAGCTTAAACTGAGACAGAGTGAGGTGCACTTAGGGTTAATATTAAGGCTGAATTCTTTCAGTGTATGAGGACACCTTCGAAGGTTTATATTATGGAGAAAGATACAGTTCAAAGCCTTTATATTTAACTTTTGAAATATTTATGTACCGGATGGAAAAGATTTTTCAGGTTATCTCAACCTTCTTGTAACCAAAATATTTTGAACCTTTAGTTACTTAAAGTTTTCAAAGCTCTTTTGGTCAATAAAAAAATCAATACATGCAGCATGCTTCAGTGTAGTTAAGGCAGTGCCCAAAAGCATTTCGTGTTATTTGTAACTACTGCCACAGCTTCCTTCTTCCAAATAACAGTCACAAAGGTATAAAGTCCACAAGTCTGCATCTGATGGGCTGCTGAATTGTAGCCTTGTGGTGGAAGAAGTCAAACCACAGCAGATAGAAATGTTCATGGAAATAAACAAGGAGCAAGTTACCTTGCTTAGATGTCTTTTTTTGGCCATTGTATTCTGCAAATTTCTATTGCTTACTTTAAAAGACCAATTCCTTTAAAAGACATTGTGCAGCTTAGAAAATCTTAGTCTGCATGTCTTTATACTGTGGTACAAGACGATAACCTTTTTCTGTGGTTTTGTTGTTTGTTTTCTGGAGGGCTTTTTGTTTATTTCTCCATGTATTAATTTTTGGCAGTTGTCTCACTCATCCGTCTTTCCACTCTGCTTATATCTAATTCAGGAAAGTCTCACCCAAAGAAGTTTTATGAGTAAAACACTACTTACAGTCCTGTTACTTGTAGTTCCTGTTTGTTCTGGTACTAAACTGAAGCTGACTGTGAAATTACTGCTATGGGACAGTAAAAGTCCGAAATCTATAAAATATATTATCACATGTTAATATGTTCTTCTGAATCCCTGTACTAACTACGTATTTAGTTATTAGCTTTCACTAGCAGTTACAGAGGATAGGAATATTATCTTAAAAATGTATGTTGTCTTCAATGTTTGAGCTCTGAGTTTGATGCATTCCGGTGTTTCTATACAGTTACAAAAGGACCATGCTATTAGTAGATGATAACTAGGCACTAGTTTACTAGAACTTTATTTCCCTTTTGTGATGTTAGGTTTTCCTTTAATTTAAAATATGATTTGAACTTAGGCGTTTCCTTTAATCAGTTTGGTACCTATAGTCCTATTCTCAGAGCCTAGCCAGAAACTCAGGATCCTATACATCACGTAACTAGCTGTTACCCAGTATTTCTCATCTGAAAACATCTGAGTTATTAGCTATTCCTTAGCAATTCACCTAAGAAAATTTTGCTTTTAAGAGAAACCGAAAACTGCAACTTGAAACCCAGGGGATGCACAGAATTTGGTCTCCTGCAGATGTAACCTAGCTGATATACAATATAGAGATCTTTTTTTTAAAGTGGCATGGATAAAACTTTACTGCCTGCTGGATTTGTAGATGAATTCCATTTTCACAACTGTTGAGAAGGAATGAACTTTAATACAGAACATGTAAGACATAATTGCCACCAGAAATCTACCAGAATTGCAAATAGTTCCCTTGAGTCTATAATTAAACATTTAAATGAATTTTTTTTCTTGTACTTAGGCATATCTCTTTCTTAAGACCTCCCTACATGCTAGATAGTATTTTTTTGATTTTTCTTTATCCTGTCAATACAGACTACATGTATATTGTAGTCTAAGGCAAGAAAGAATATTGTCTAAAGTATGACCAGCTCTGCTGGCTTGGTTTCTGACCACACATCCGCCTAACAGATAGCCTGTAAGCAGTTTGGAGGGTTGACTCAGCTGCTCTATGTTCTGGGGATGTGAAGCTGTTTGTACTCCAAGAAGTAGGCTGTGTTTTCAGGCTTGTTGTTTATACAAGCAACATATAATCTTGAAAGCATCCTTAGGATGACTCGTTAAGATCCACTGTAAAAATACTCTAGGGTGCTTTCCCATTGCTATTTATGAAAAAGGAGTAAATGAATAGTATTCGAAAATGATCTTGAGGAAAAGCAATGAAGAACCTCCAAGTAGAGACGTGCCAGTCTATCACTGCCTATCTATTTTATGTGAGAGAGTTCTGGTCAATGGTTTCCTGTGTGCACATTTGGGAGTTCTCCTTTTTCTTTAAAATATGTTCTCTACTTCAAATCCTGATGTTCATTTTGAGCATATGGGGACCATTAGCAATATTGAAGCTGGACATAAGGCTTAACGCGTTAAATCACTTTAGAATGTCGCATCTGTTTTTTTACCCTGATGTTAACACCTGGATCAGTTTAGCACTAGTGCAGAAGTTTAGGACATATATAGCTGTTAATTTTAAAAACATCTGGGATTTTTTGCGTGTGTGTATGCATGTATATGTGTGTGTGTGTGGACTCCTGGATCTCTGGCATTTTTGAATTTGATGAAAAAAATCTTACTGAATTGTGCTCAAGGTGTGTACCAATCTAGGCAAATAAGCAGTTTATGGCAGGAGGCAGAAAGATTCTTTCAAGTGGATTAGAAATTGTGATTTTGCATTTACAGCTTTTGTCTTTCTTCAGACTTCCATTTTTGAGGACTTGATAGCTGACTCTGATTCCTTTTTTCCCCTTCTCTCAAACCCATCCATTTGTTGTACACTGAATAAGATAGCCCACTCTCCTGGGATGCGTGAAATGGGCAGACATTAAAAATTGAAGAAAGCAAGTTCCCTGACTGAGTCTGCAAACCTTATCTGGGGCTGCTTGAAAGTAAAAATGCCAATTGTGTTGGAGCTTTGAAAAATGACTTTCCCTGGTGACCCCGCTGCCTTTTAGCAAGAGCAGAGTTTAGGGCTGTGTTTGAGTGATGAGTGCAGTTGGAGAGTTTCTCTTGTTATTCCCATTAGCAAGATTGGACTAATCTGCGGGACATAACCTGAAGGTAAACTGTGAGTGAAGGAGAAGACAAGGCTAATAAGGCGTTTTGTAGTTTCCTTTATCCCAGAGTCTTTCCTGGAGCCAGCAATTGATATTATTTTCTATCTGTGGAGAGCACGGGTGGCTGCCAGCGCGGGGAGGCTTTACGAAGGACATGTCAGCATGACCTGCCAGGCCGTGAAGAGGGACTGCTTTCAAACTTGCCGTTGAATTTCACGACTAAGCCTCGATACTGCAGCAGAGTTAACAGCTTGTTAATTTAGTAATTAAAGAAAAACAGGGCCTTGCCCCAGCCAGGCACAGGGCAGCTGGGGCAGTGCCAGCCCTTGGTGTCGGGCACCTCCCTGGGGCTGAGGCCAGGCCGGGGTATGGGCCCATGGGTGGGCCCGGCTCGGTGGGGCCTGTGGCTGGGCAGGGCTGGGGGGAGCTGGAGACCAGCCCTGGGGCAGGGGCTGATGGCCTGGAGGGGCTGATGTGGGGTCCTGGGCCATGGGCAGGTGGGGAGAGCCCCGGGGGACTGACATGAGGCCCTGGGCTGGGGACAGGGGGAGAGCTGGCAAAGAGGGGTCGGGGCTGTTGAGGGTTATCAGTGCCCTCAGGGCCCTGACATGAGCAATTTGGTACTGTTTATATTTATTCTTTTATTTTATTAGATACAAAGCTTGCATTTCTCTCCCCTTCACCGAGATAAACATTTCATTTCATGTTTTTCTTGCCAGTGCTGTCAGATAGCCGGGCTGGGGATGCAGATGGGCACAGCCCTGGCTGGTTATGTGCCCATGGGCTGTTTCTGTCTGACCCACTGTAATGGTGTCTAGGCTGGTGGTGTCCTTAGTGTTACTGAGACCTTGTTCACTTTTGAGGACAAAATGACACAGAGCTGCCTGGCTCTCGTATCTCAGGTGCTCGTATTCCTGCATCCTCCTGCGCAGTCAAGTCTAAGGTTGGCCAAGTGTGGTTTTTATTACATTTTATAATGTTAAACAGGGTAATTGTTGAACATTAATCAGCAGCCTGTACGAGACTTGCTTCTTTGCTGTAGGACATCCAGCTTCTCTCTTACATTAAACTTCTAATATCCCAAAGCATTAGCCAGACTTTTTGTTTTTTTCTTTTACTTTCAAACATTTTGCAAAAAATAACTGTATTGAAAGAACTTTTTACTTTATCTCAAATCTTGACTCATAGAGAATTAAACATTTGACCTGACTGGACCACTGAGTAAGCTGGAACTGGCAGCTTCTGTGTTTTTCATGTTGACTGACAGGTATTAGAATCTGTTACTTTTATGTGCATGAGAAACTAGAAGTATTTCAGAATTTTTTGCTGAATTCAATACCCAAATGTGGAGTGATCAATACTGTATCTTCAAGGCTTCCTGTTGATTTTTTGTTGTAGGGGATTTGTGGGGTTTGCTTATTTATTTATTTATTTCAATTTTTAATATGAACGGGACTGAACAGGAAGGGATCAGGGTTGCATCAAGTTTGTTGCTAAGATTGTAAATAAAATTTGACTGAGTTAATGCCTTCAGAATGTAAAATAGGTTTCTTTACGATTTGGAGAAAAGCAGTTTACTTTTGGTGGGAAATAGTCCAATATGAGTATGTGCTGCATGAAAATGCTCAGCTTAGAGGGAGAGGGCTGGTCTCTTTTCCAAACGAGCGTAGCAGGGTAGTGTGGAGTTTTTTTTATACATGTTTACTGATGGCTGTAGTTCTATTTGTGTTTTTTTTTAAAGTGGCTCCAAATATTGGAAACGGCCACATTTGCAAAAGATATAATAAAAGCTACTATTTCCTGGCAACGACCTGTGCACCATCTAGGCTCTTTGTAGCAGAATGCTCTGCCTCAGGGGAGGGCAGTTGCACTGGCATATTACTGCCACTTATTTTCTTAGTATTCCCCCAATGAAAAACACTTCTGCAGTTCAAGGTTTCAACTCTAAATCCTAACATCTGATAGCCATTCTTAGCATTTGGGAGTCTGTAGTCTAACATACTATGTTTTTCTCAGAGGAAGGACTCTTTCTAGCCTAACACCTGCTTTATTCTTGCTGAATTCCTAGTTTTCTGGTAGTGGTTCTGAGACTGATACTACAAACTGAAATCACAAGCAGAGGAATTGGATTTCAGGAAAGGACTACATTGAAGGACAAGATAAATAATGTGAAAACAAAGATCTTGTTTTCTTCCAGTGTTCTTTTGTGACTGGACTAAAATGAGAAAAATGTGTGTGGGCTTGGGAAAACAAATACAAGCAACCTGATCCACTGCATAAGCAGAAGTCAAAATGAAAATTTTAAAGTATTCTAGAAAGCATCATCAGATCTTTAAAGGATTTAAGCTGACCTCTCCATAACCTCCATATGCTCGGAGACAAAAGGACATGCGGAGAGGAAGCATGTCTGAAAGCATTACAGCAGTGTGCTCCGGACAATGGAAATGCTGAGCTGTGTGGTATTTAGAGTATTTGCATGGAGATTCTGTGGCGCAGTATATCAGCGTTTGAGCATTTTTCTTTACAGAACAAGACAACATTCCTGAAACTAATACCATAAAAAAATGGGATTTGGATACAGGTTCCGAGGGACTTGTTTTTTTGGGAGTGAGAATGTGAAGGGGAGTCTTGGAGTATGAATTAGACTAGTGCATTTCAAACGCAGGCCCGAGTTTCACACCAATTTTCCTTCTTCTTCATCTGAATTGAAAAATGTTTAATTATGGGAAGTTATTTACTGGAAAGGCAGAAAGAGAAAATGAATAAAGAATTAGATATAAATCATCTCTCTTGTTTAATATTTTTAATAGAAGAGTCTTGAGTTGGCTGGATTCTTAATTACCCTGGTAAAATAAATGCTAAATGAGTTAAGCTCAGTAGTAAGAACAATGCATCTTTAAAGAATTGCTTAAATACAACTTTGGTTAGCAAGGCAAGTAACTAATTAAATTCCAGTCATCTTTTTGTGCTAAGCAGGTCTCACACCTTCTCCCACAGCATAAATTGTACATGCAAATGATTTGATTTGGACAAACATTATAGCGGACAGATTTTTACAATACTGGATTAGACATGGAGACTGCTAATGGCTGGCACCAGTCCTTGCCAGAGTGGCTGGAAACATAAATGCTGAAAGCTGCAACACTTTTTTTTTTTTTTTTTTTTTTTTTA
>KZ505635.1:3683486-3693524 GCA_002844005.1 Limosa lapponica baueri
GTCAAAATATGTGCAAGACAGTTGTGGGAGTGCCCCGTACAGCACCAGCAATTTGCATGCTCCTAACAACTTCTGTATTTATTGTTCATCCATGTCAGTGAGATTCATTCCAACATCTAAATTAAAATTTCAATATAAAAGGCCAGTTGGGGTTTTAGTTCTGAATTACTGGAGGATCCGTTCTTTCAACAATAACGTTTGTCATTTTTTCGTATTTCTTTAACATTTTAATTATAACTCATCAAATCTTAACCGATTACTCCTGGGTTAGACTCAGAAGAATGTCACTGAAGGGTGTTTTAATTTAATGGAAGCAGCGTAACATCTGTTTCTAATGTTTTAAAAGCCAATTTATATGGAAATTTTGCTTTATCGAGAAGTCAATAGATACGTAGCTTTCTAACACCTCCTGCAAAAATTCAAAACTTGAATTAAAGCAGCACCAAAGCAATGCCATTCTTTTTTGTGGTAGCAGTGTGATTGCATTTTCACAGCCTTTCATTTGTACCCTTTTCTTTCTGCTGAAATGAACTTCTTATTTGTCTTTTGTAGTCGAGCTATCAAGACAAACCAGGACCTTCTGCCTGAGACGCCGTGGACCCATATCTTCTACAATGACTTCTGGGGGACACTGCTCACTCACAGTGGGAGCCACAAGTCATACAGACCTCTCTGCACACTTTCCTTCCGCATTAACCATGCTGTCGGAGGGATGGACCCATGGGGCTACCACCTTGTAAACGTCCTCTTACATGCTGCAGTCACAGGCCTTTTCACAAACTTCTCCAGGATCCTGTTTGGGGATGGGTACTGGACCTTGATAGCAGGCCTGCTGTTTGCATCTCATCCGATCCACACGGAAGCCGTAGCAGGGATCGTAGGGAGGGCAGACATTGGAGCCTGCCTCTTCTTTCTGCTTTCCCTGATGTGTTACGTGAAGCACTGCTCTACCAGAGGTTCCTCACTGAGTACTTGGGGCTGGATCTTGGGAGCGGGGCTGTGTGCAGGATGCAGCATGCTGTGGAAGGAGCAAGGAGTGACTGTTCTGGCCGTTTCAGCAGTGTACGATATCTTTGTATTTCATCGGCTGAAAATGCGTCAGATCATTCCTGCTTTATACAAGGTGAGTCTCCTTTTCTTTCACATAAGCTATTCATAAGGCACTGATCAGTTAAACAGGTGCTAAATGAGTTTTCAAGTACATAATAATTCTTAGTAGTTTAGTCAACTCCCAAAAATAAGCATAGATGTCTAATGCGGAAAGAACATTCAAAGCAGTTTAGTATAGGGTTTTTACATTTTGTTTGAACAATGTGTTATTATCCATTGCTTTTACTTGGCGCTGGGGATGTATTTTTTTCAATTACTTTCCTTGCTTCCAGCAGCTTCCTCCTCATTCTGTTTACCATTGAGCACTGGATAACTGGCTGCCTTTTGCAAAGAATTCATTCATGCTCTTATCCTCTTGTATCTTGCAAACTCAGCTTAGTTTGGTTGGGCGCGGAAGTTTGACAGCTGATATCATCTTCAGGCTCCCTGAGGCAAAGGTAGAGCTCTTATTGTTCTAGTTTAACAGAGATGCATAGGACCTGGGTGCATGCCTTTGGCATGTATTTTTTTCTCCCCCTAGTAGGAGTCATGACTTAAATGTATTATTGCCTTAACAAAATAACTATTTCTCATTTTTAAACTTCTTGCCCAAGAAAAAGTAGTATAAGCAAACAAACAAACAAACAGCCCACCCAAACCTCCTTAACTTTGCTCTCCCAAAACTGGATGTATTTTAGTGGGACTCAGGAACCCCAGCAGAAATCAAGACTCATTTACATCAGTTGCTGCACAAATGAGTAAGCTGAGTATATGTAATTTTATTTTCAGTGAAATGGCTTGCTTTCAGAAGAATACTGACTTAACAAAAGGAAAATGTTTCACAGGGACATGTGTTGTCACATTTTTCAGTGAGACATAACCAAGAAAAACAATAAAACAAAATAAATTTGATTCTGCAAACTCTTATCTCAAACACTCTTTATTTTTTAAAATTTTGATTTCTCACTCAAATGAATTCAAAAGAAATTGTAGATTTTGATAAAGAAATTGTAGATTTTGATAAAGAAGTGATAGCTTCTGCTTGTACAGAATATTTATCTATAGTATACAAGGAAAATAGTAGTCAGAAAAAGAAGTAGCTTCTGATAAGTTCCCTCTTAAACTGCTGTGACATGTTGACTTAGTTATTGTGCTCTTTTCTGACAAAGCTAAGAAGGAAAGAATAATTTCTTCTTGTTCTGCTTTTTTCATTTGTTTGTTCTTTACTCATATATACTGGAGTGTGTAAGACTATTGAATGTCAGTAGCCAAATACTGTATGTTAGATTGTGCACCTAATGCTGAGCATAAACAAGCAGTAAACTAATGAAGTTTTTATTAAAAAAGTGCATCTGTAACAGCAGGCTTTATTCTGAAAGATACAGGATGAGATGTTTTTAAAGTGCTTTGAGGAGTTTGGTTCATAACTCAAGTGTTCACTTATCCTATAGAATTAAACGGTGGTAGAAGCATTCATACGGCACATAGAAAATTCCAAACACCTTGTGCATGACTTCACACTAAATCTAAACTAGTGTTCCTCACAGCCTCTCCTCATTGCAGCCTGCAGTGACCAACATACAGTCATGGAGCTGGGAAGTTTTTTATTACAGAATGCTCATTGCTCAAAACTTAAACCTTTGGAGACATTTCTGATCAACTTTTCATGGGGAAAAGCTTTTTTTTCCCCTTTTGTGCTTTGGGGTCAGAGTAAAATTGGTCCAGAAGAGACCTGAGACAGGTGAAATCCAGGCTTCCACATCCTAACTCTTTGAACACAAGGCCTTTCTTCCCAGGTGTGGAGATTTACATCTGGACACCTGGCTTGTGTGGTTTCTTTCCCCTGCATCAGACCTGTCTTGGACAGCAAACTAGTGTCTGTTCTTCAATGTTTTTCCATCTGTAATGATAGAAATAGTAATTATGTGCTTTGTAGATTGCAAACTTTTATGGAGATTGGATTATAGCTGGTGGGAATTTTGTGGGGAGGGTCCATAGGGAACAAAAGTACGAACATTTTTCTTAATTTGCCAGAAATGCATTTCCTAATTCTTCACTAAATTACTAGGCTACGTTTTCCTTGTACGTCTGTTCAGGCTGAGTGCTGCAGACCAAGTTTCACCTCAATACTAGGGAAATTCTGTTCAGTTATTTACACAGTGATGAGGAGCTCAGCTGGGTGCTTCAGGTATAAAATATCTTCAGTAATATCTTTTTTACTTAAGTTTTACAAAAATCATTGACAAATCGTGTAAGCTTTTGTAAGAATGCATTGTCCTGCTGGGCCTGGGATGCCAGGAACATCTTCATTGACCTCGCCTGCTAGGAAAAGTGTTTTCTCTTTGAGTACTTGTCTGTATACTCTTGTACTCCAACTTTGCATGGCCTCTACCTTTAGCATCACAGTTTCCTGTTCCAAAGCACTCCATGGGAAGTAAAGGAGCGAAATACAAGCCTTTTGCAAGGATAATAACTGTAAATTCAAAACAAATAAATAAAGACAGGTGTCTCAAAGAGGAGCAAAGGCAACACCTTAAGAGCAAATTAAGAACTTTATACTGTATGATAAAAACATTTTAAGGCAATAAAAATGTTACAATTTGCCTAGAAAAAGATATTGAAAATAATTCTTCTAGTCCATTGCCGCCTTTTCAGTCAGTATTTTCTGAAGCACTTCCTTACTGTGTTTATATTTTCTTTGGTCTTTGAGTTTTACTCTTTCACATAAAATACTGTTTAGAGAATGTTTAGGTTAGTGGGACTGTCTCTGACCTGCTCCATCCGAAGACTGGAAATTTTTTTCAGAGGATGCTATTTAGTTGATGTCGACGACTAATTTGAAAACGGCCAATGCACTTGGAGTTGAGAAATTTGGGTTTTGATTGTAGCATGTCTGACCAATGTTTGACAACTCCTGACCATAAAGGGAAGTTAGGTGCTCTCCTGTTGGTTTGAAATTACTTTTTAGATTTATTTTCAAGTAATTTCAAGATCATTAAGCTGTAAGATTGGCATTTTAAAGTGATAACATGGCTCTTCTGAAATCATTAGTAAGAAGCGAGCTAAGTTTTCTTACTAAAAGCTGTGGTTTTAGTTTGATTCTGTGTGTTTATGCATACAACAATAAAGGCAAGTGGTGTTTTTTTACTTTGTTTTTTTGTTCAAGGTTTGGATTGAAAATAATCAATCCCCCAAAGTATAGACTAATTTTTACATTATGCAGAATTAAAGCACGGACTCAAACGAAAGTGGAGAAAGCATTCATCTCTGCATCTGTTTGGGATCATTTGGGTGTTGCCTTTTTCTTGCTGCTGCTTTGGCCTTAAATAAAATGTACCCTTAGTAAGAACTGACAAATTCTTCCTAGAACAAACTGTAAAATCTCCTTAAGCAAACAAAATCATCTTTTGGATTAAGGGTTTTGTGGTTGGTTTGGGTTTTTTTTAAATGTTTTTGCTTACACATTTTCTTGCTTGAAAAGACATTCCTGCATTGCAAATTGCGTGAGGCCAAAGTAGCCATATACAAATGACTCATCCTGTGTTATCCAACTGGATTGAGCATTTGAAAAACTGGAGTACGGTTTAAACCGAGACAAAAAAATCTCCCACCAACAAAACCCCGTCTCATCAGAGGACTCTTTATTAGAATGTCTGGGCAATTAGAAAGAATTATGTCCACTTACCTGTTCTGAAGTTTGTGCTTTGTGTTTTCCCAGTGTAAACACTGAGGGAGGGCAACTGGGAGGAGAAATGAGGGGGGAAAAAAAGACATTAAAAAGGGCAGTCCAGGAAAAAATTGTGGTGTTTTGTTAGTACACTGGAGGGGAGAAGAAAGGAAAATAATTTTAAGAGATGCTTAGCTTAAATCTGAACTAAATAAGTAAGCAGTAACAATATTAAACTGAATGCAGAATAAACAGCCTGCCATTCCAGCTTTGTAATGAAATGGTAGAAAGGAGCTACCCCTTTCAATCTACCTAACCTTAAGCTAAACCCTGTGCAGCTGAGGTGACACAACTGTTTCCTAGGCTGTGCTGCAAACTGGAGCTGAGAGGAAATGCAGGTAAAAAATTACCCTTAAAAAATCGCCCCAGATATCCCAATCTCTAGGAGTTATTTTAAACCTGAATCAATTGAGTTATATTGAGTCCTCATCATTGCCTTACAGACAGCTACACTGGCAAATACTGAGAGGAAAGCTGAGGTGTGGGGGAAGAAACAAGGAGCGGAGAGCAAGGGATTTGGGGTTGTGGGTGGTTACAGGACCTGGGCTGTCTTGCTGCCAGACTACGGCTTTCGGCTTCTATAAGCCATTTCAGAATATATCACTGGGGAAACTGAGACATGATTAATTATGTTTAAAGAATAGTAAAGCCACCAACCTTCTTCAGGATGGTCAGTGAAGGATGAGCTGTTAAAAGTGGCTTTAAAAATGCTCCAGCAGATGGTAGGAGATGGCATTGAGGTGACAAGCCTGTTTTTTTTTTTTTCCATTTTGTTCTTATCTTTGGGCTGAGTGTCCAATAAATACAAAATGGTGGCTACTACACAAGACCAGTAGCTGTTTACTGGGCTCACACCTATTATCAAGTGAGTCCTGATTTGTCACATCAAGTCTGTGACAGCATCCCAGCGTGATTTGAATAGATTGGCAAGGCTTCTGAACAAGGCAGCTGCAGAGCAGGACCACCAGCAGAGCAGATGAATATTACCCCTTATTTAGAAGCTATTCTTAATGCACTTTAAAAATGTATATCGTAGCTACTTATTAAACTGTCCAGCTCTTTCCCCTGTCATCTGCATATTGGTTGTTCAGTAGAACTTGGCTGCTGATTTTTTCCCTTTGGCCAAGTCTTGTATTCCCGTCTGTCTGTGATGTTCCGACTCTGGCTGGCAAAGTTGTCAGTCTGGACCCTGTTTCGTTTGGTTAGCTCTCTTTTATTCTGTTTGACTGGCTTTTGAAGTGCACACTGACAAGAATGTATTCTCTGTCTAAAAGTCAGCAGATTTTGATGGAAATGTATTTATTGTGGTCATAAATGAGTTCTCTGAAATGAGAACAATTAGAAAAAAAAAAAAGTGGTGCTCTACTGGGGCCAAGCATTTGTTGTGGAAGAAAGTTAGGCTTCTGTTTGATTTTTCAGCATTTTAGACCTTGAGCTATTTCCAGGTTGCATAGCAGGTATGCAGATTGAGTTGTTGTGTATCATATGTATCAGATGATGGTACCTGTCAGCAGTTGGGCTTGCACACGTTAAACCACCAAAAGTGTTGCGGTGGGAGAAGGGAACCTGACTACTGGAGAGAGCTGTGATCAAGTTCGTAATTATAGAAAATATGCAAATTTAGAGGCCTAAGTCTTTTGTACTTGCAATCTCTAGCTTGAGAGCAGAACCATTAATCAACATTACACTGCACAATCTTCTGTCCAATTAGTAGTACAAAGCTAATAGTAACCCTACTGTGCTGCCATTTTTCCTCTTTCTTTTTTTTTTTTTTTCTTTTTTTAAATGGGAATAGAGCTGGACAACATTAGCAGTTAAAAAGATGGGGCAGATGCATTTAAAGCTCATTTTTAATATAATGGTTATGATAAAATATTTATTGCTCTATGGTTTCTGTGTACAAACTGCTTTGCAGAAATAACTAAACCAGATGCATGTTCCACTAATGTTTCACTGCTACAGCATGGTAACATTTTAGCAGACCAACATATTGTTAGTACAGGGGGTTTGTTATACTGAAATAAGGAAAACTCTCTTTTCCCATCACTTATTTGATTAAAATCCCACCCCCCTGGGAGGCCTGTCTCACATGTGGAATTAGTTATTGGTATCTATAACTTAACGTGAACCACAAATTGGATTGCAGAATGCATTATCTAACCTTCTGTGCTATTATAACAGTATTGGTTTTGTAAAAAGCAATTTTCTCAGAGGCCTATATTTTATTTAACATAATGATGTAAACCTGGGGTCTCCATGGATGACATGGTCAACCACCAAACCAAGTTTTATAAAACTCTACTTTCTTTTATGATCTTGGAACAGCCTTAGTTCTGGGTGATATGTATGATTCCTGCTCAAAGTAGAACTTGCTGGGTATTAGATAAAGCTACTGATTTTTTGAGAACACTCTAAACTTGAAATAAGCCACTTTATACATTATTTACTCTTTGAAGTCGCTACTTTTAGAACTATCATGCTTTGGAAAGTATTTTCAAAATAAAATGCACTTGATTTAAATTTGCAGTTTTATCTTTCTCTTCTGAGGAGCTCTAAAGCCTTAGTAGTGGGGTTGTCGGTCTTGCTGGTTTTTCACCTCTTCTTCACCCACAAGTTATGCCATTTTGCAGCAGTGTTTTATCACTGTTTAAAATCTAGCTTGATGGTTTATTTTCTGCTTATTTTCTACAGTATAAGGAATTTTATTATGCTTGAACTTACCCGCAGGCCTGGATATTTTTGCAGATCTGATGGGTAAGCTATTATTTTGTAAGTTATTTCTCTTAAACACTTGCGTGGGTATGGTCCAGCCTTAGTCCCGTGGCTTTGAAATGCAGTGTCTAGACTAACAGTCTAAACTGTTAGGGGCAGCAGCCGCTCCCTTGCAGGACAGAGTTCGTCCTTGGAGTCAGATATTTAGTAAACATACTTTTTATTGACACTGCTTTCGTCCCAGTTAAAAATAATAAATAACTTAGAGCTTCAAAACATGACCTGACCTCTCACAGGTTCATTTTCTCTAACAAGAACTGCATATTCAAGTGCACTAAGCTGTTAAATGTTGCATTTGTGCGCTGTAACCTTTTGCATTTCAAGAGCTGAGGAAAAGATTGGGAGCTCCATTGGCAGCTGGGGCCCCATTTGTTCCCTAGCTGTGATCTCTCATTCTGCGGTGGTCGGCTGGGGGTTAATTTTTCTGGCAGCTTTAAGCCTGTACAAAATTGTGGAAATGCTGAGAGGACTGTGCCTGCACATACATTGCTCATATTTGCAGATGAGCCAGCTTGGTGCTTTTCTCTTCACTCTGCTGGATGACAGCAGCATGGGGCCTGTATGGTCTTGACCATCGCTCCCCCTCCCCCTAGCAGATATTTTCTAGACAAAAGAAGCTTTTTGCAATTTACTTCCTTCTTGACAATTTCAAGTAGCTAATACTGCTGTTTCCTGTAGTTCTCACAGCTCCTTGCTGCTTTTCCTTTTGATCCTGAAATAAGAAAAGCAAGATTGGCCCCCACTATCTCTCTTCTCAGAGATACTGATCTCCTGCAGGTCCCTGTAATGTCAGTGGAGTGGTACTGAATCGGACATCAGTATGTATAAATAGCTGTTGTTTCCTGAAAATATTTTCATGGGGTGTTTTAAACCACTGAAACAGATCACATATGACAGAAATACAGCACCCTAAGGCAAATTTAGCAAATACTGTAATTTTTTTTTTTAAATGAGGAATCATAAGATATCTTGCTGAAGTTACTGGCTTAAAAAGTGGATTATATTTTAATATTAAATCTGTAATGTCTTTATTGGAATTGCTACTAAAATGTGCATTACTTTTGTCTACCGCTTGAAGTCTACAATAATATTTTGGAGACTATATTTGAGAATTCCTCTCTGGAAAGATGGAAAAGACAAAGACTTTTTTAATAAATGAGTAAGTAAATAAAAAAAAAGAGAAGCTTTTTCATATTTGCAGAGACTGTGGAGACATGAAGAACCTTCAGTTTAACAGAGAGATTAGTTTGCAAGATAAAGCTTTTCACTGCCTTCAGTCTTGCCTAAGATTTATACTGCATGGTAGCGTGCAAAGTATGCTGTGTTCTTCCATTCTTGCCCTGGTTTAAAAGGGTTCTCTTCTGAGGCACAGGGCAAAAAAGCTTCCAGGGGATTTGCACAGTTGGTGTTAGCACTTATTTTTCATTCTGAGGTTACATGCCAATTACTAATATCAAGAACAGCGTCACTTTTTCATGGTGTTGTTTAATGCAGTTTACAAAACCTGTGCAAATAGTATCGATCTGACAATGTTACTCTCCTACCTTTTAATGTTTTCAAAAGATTTAATGAATTTAGTGAAATCATCAAACTTACCATAGTGTGTATCACAATGTTAGCAACATTTGCAGGTGTTGGGTTTTCTTCATCTTAGTGATTACTTTAGCTCCCTAACTGAAGAAACTTTGTAAAACTGTTTTTGTAACAGCTGGCAATTTTCCTGTTTAAATTGTCAGTATTAAAGAACTGTTAAATTTCATGCTTTTAAGTGGGGATGGTCAACGTATTAAGTATTTTATGCTGAGATAAGGGGACTTGGGTACCTGTGGACTTTAAGGGATAAGAAATATACACAGCTTTGTCCCATCTTCAATTTTCTGTTTGTTCAGGAGCTGGAAAGCCATGTCCCATTTCCCTCTAGCTCTGCTTCTCCCCGGAGTCATTTGTCTGGGTACTGGCCACAAAATGGGAAAAACAACGTACATTCCTAAACCTAAGTGGTGTCTCAGTGAACGAAACGTCGCCTGGTGTAATTCCTTTCATGTAGATTTGCTTCAGGAGTTGTGCTGTTCTGCTTAAACCTATTTTGGTGTCTTGGTTAAAATGCATGCACTCGTGATTGTATTCATCAAGTATGCATCCCTGGTGTTTGTTAAATGCCAGACAGAAAGTTTATACCTGCGCCTTGCATACAAATGTTCAGTCATGGGTACTTTACATTAGCCTCCTAATGTCAAGTTTAGGCACCTAAATGTCCTGATTTGATGAAGTGCTGAGTGCGTGTAGTTCCTGGTGAGCATTACTGAAGGAGCTGGGGTTGTTCAGCTTGGAGAAGAGGAGGCTCCGAGGAGACCTCATAGCAGCCTTCCAGTACCTGAGGGGGGCCTACAGGAAGGCTGGGGAGGGTCTGTTTACAAAGGCCTGCAGTGACAGGACGAGGGGCAATGGTT